>PVJA010008167.1:0-65504 GCA_004027025.1 Myocastor coypus
CTCCTCCTCCCTCTCCCCTCCCTCTCACCCCCCCCCCTTTTAAACCTGGCAACTGTCGTCCTCTGGGAACACATGAGAACTCTCCTACAATTTCAGGTCTTTGTGTTAGTCTCTGTCAGGCTTGTCTAGCAAGTTGACTCATCCCTTTCTCAAGAAGGCAGTGAGCAGATGTATTGGTGGCATTTAGTAGCACACTCTCCTGGGAATGCCTATTCAGCTACATTACTGACAATTTGGACCTGCAGTTTTCATTTACATTTCAAAACCTATTATGACCTGCAGTTTCTTCTTGACCCCTTCATTATCACAATTCAGGCTAAACATTTTGCATTATGAAAAATGGAAATGCTCAGCTGACTGAAAGATACACTCTCATAATTGCAATAATGGTAGAACTGCAAAAAGATGGTTGGTCTGAAAATGGAACTCGCAACCTATCAAATTGTAACAAATGTCCAATTTATTGAGAAACAACAAAATTAGGAAATTAAAATGCATACAAGGGCTGGGGAGATAGTTCAGCAGTGTAAGTGCCTCCCTGGCAAGTGCAAGGACCAGAATTCAATCCCAGGTACCGCAGGCTATCCCAGCCTGGAACCCTGGGCACACTGTGCTGGGCTCCAAAACCTGGCATGGTGGTACATTCCTGTAATCTCAGTGCTAGGGAGGCTGAGACAGGAGGATCACTACCAGTCTGAACTGCATAGTGAGACTCCTTATTCATTAAATAGATAAATAAATAAATGAAAAATATTTTTTAAATAAAATGCATATATTTCCCCAAAGTTTTTGAATCAAAAATAGAAAGAAAAAATCATTTCTCTTCATTTCTTTCCCCTCTCCTATAATGAACTGCGTCAAAACCTGAAAACAATTTCTTTTAAAAGCCAACATCAGGAGGATGGGGAGCTAACTCCATGGCACAAGTGCCTGCCTGGCAAGTGCAAACTCATGAGTTCGAACCCCGATCCCACAAAAAATAAAATAAAATAAAAGCCAACATCAGTTTTTAATCAATACCATGGCTCTTCATATTATATGTTGTCTCCAATTAATTGGATTATTTCAGAAATAAGTCAGCTGCTTGCAGCTGTGGTAATGTACATTGTCGGATGAGGTTTGTTCTTGGTTTTGCATATGTTTTGTTGGTTGGCTTGCCTTGGCTTGGTTGGTTTGGTTTGGTTTGGTTTGGTTTGGATTTTTATTTGTTTCTGGAGACAGAGTCTCACATCCAGGCTGCCTTTGAACACACTATGTAGCTCAGCTGGCTCAAACTCATGCTGGTCCTCCTGGCTCAGCCTCCTAAGTGCTAGGCTGATGGATGCGTGCCACCACACTAGGCCAGAGGCAAAGTATTGACTGAGGTTACCTTTGCGGACAAATGGTGGAACTGAGGAACATAAAAGTAACATGACTTGTTCAGATCATGTCAGCATTTCCTATTTCCTGACACAAAAATCATCACAAGGGCTTCGAGTGGGAGAGATAATAACACAGTGTTATGGTCCCAGATTCCAGTGAGCTAAGGACCCGACGCATGTAGGTCACTTCTTGAGAGATGGATCTGGCGAAAGAAAGACCTATGTGTAGACATCCATCGACCAACAGAACAACAGCTGACCTCACAAACCCCACCAAAGCCATGGCACGATGACATAACTTCCTGGGTTGATGTGGACACATACCTATGCAAGCTGCAGTACCCTGGTAGCTATGTTGGAAAACTCTCATGGCATGTTGCATTTACCTCAGCTGCCACATGATATGTTTATTAAAGACATCCTGCATTTATGCATCCTTTAAATTCCAAGCCACGAAAGATGGCTCCCTTTAATGTTAACCAATTCCTGGTGTTCTTCGTTGATTTTCTGAATTATGTGAAAGAAAGAAATGTTAAAATGTCAGTTAAATAAATGTTTGAGAGCTAGATTGGTGAGACGAGCTTTAGGAGGTTTAGATTCAATAGCCTCCAACATCACAAGCTTCACTGGTGACCCACTGCAATTGCAGAACATTTGACTGTATATGTACCTTCTTCCTCTTAGTCCAAAGAGAAGTATATTCTTTTCCTTTTCTTTTTTTCCTAAACAGCATCAATAGGGAGCTGGGTCATGCCCACACACTGTACTCTGTAGAACGATTGTGAGGACAGTATGCAATATGTCAACTTTCAAAGAAAAGAAAGGGGAACAGAAAAAAAAAATAATAATGTTGATTTAGAAGGGTTAATGTTTAATTGTTTGATCAATCTTATATACCTATATGTATTAATCTAAACTGATCTGATGATGAAAATATGTAATATAACTCGTGTTAAATTTAAACAATAAAAAAAAGAAAAAAAAAACTAATGTTTGGATATTTGGGGACTCCAAAACTAACTTGGAAATACACATATAAATAATAAATTTTTCATGCATTACTTAGCAAGGTTAAAATCATCTTTTCAAAATATAAATCATTATAATAAAAGAAACCCACTCAAATTACTTATTTCTCAGGTTATAAAACAAGAGAACGAAATATTGCCTCATACCATCCAGAAAAATAGCCAGAGGTGGTCATGACAACAGAATGAAACATGGCACCCCACCGTTGGTCATTGTAAGTTTGATACACAGGGTTCGCCATGAAGAATTCTCCACAATGATGTTCATTCTCAAGGGAATCTGTCTTTGGGGAAAGAGTTAGGATTTGGAGTCAGGTGGCTTGGAATTCTCAATCCTGGCTCCTGTGCTTGCCAGCTTTCCATTTTCTGGCTATATGACAACAAAAAATCTCTCATGGTCTCAATTTCTGTGCCAGTCAATTTATGTACTTACTGGGGCCAGCAGCTCTTCACTGATGGACTGATGTGAGAGTTAAGAATACACACAGATGCTTAATAAATTGTAGCTACTGCTGTTATCTTTAGGAGCCTTTAGGTAATCATAAAGGCTTGGAAATAGCCTCAGTTGGCCACATTAGATAAAGAATTATTTATTCTGAGGCATCTGGTCTCATCCAGTGGTTGGATATATGAACATAAAATACTGGAAAGCTACATGACCTTCACAGAGACTGAGTTAAAGAGCAGGTATTAGTTATATGATGTGCTAAGCAAGGATGCCAGCAAGTTATAAGATGTCTCAGCCTACTGTAGCTGTGAGGTTCATGGACAATAGGGCACCTCAACATTTGCCCAGATGATAAAAACTGAACATAGGTCTGCCTTGTTGTACCCATGGGACTATAATTTGTGAAGGTGACTGAGAAATGACCTGGGAGGCCAATGCCCTTGAAAGAGAGACAGAGGAGCCACCAGCTGCACAGAGCCACATGGGTGCTGTAGGCTTGGTCAGAGACAGAGCAGGAGGGAGATATTTAGGTTGGGGCTTCTAGGAGAAGGTGAGGCACGGCCAATGAAGCAGGTTAGGGTTGACCTGTCTGAAGAAGTCTAGTGATCTCTGGGATACTGAAGTGGTCTCTTTTGCATATGCCTGGCTCTGGAAGATTTAAGGAGAACGAACGATGGCCCAGCATGGGAGAATTAGATAAAAGAGGTGGCAGTGGGTGTAGACTTGGAATTGGTTAGTTGATATCAGAAAGCCATCTTCCTAGGTGCATCATGTTATCTTGAAGGAATGAGCTGCTCCTGGGTGGGGAAGTCTTTCTCCAGAGATGTAAGGCCCCCCAAACTCCGTGTTATTTTCTGTTTACACCTCCTTCACTTAGTCTCCCCAAGATATAGAAATTCTGTTTTTGCTTTTAGTGTAAACAGTAGCCAGTCTTAGTTTAAAATTTTCATACAGGGGCCTGGCGGGATAGCTCCGTGGTCTAAGGCGCCTGCTTGGGAAAGCTTGGGCGGCTTCAGGGTCCGTGGTTCGATCCCCGGCACATGCTGCGCCAGCCCTGCCCTCGGGGCGGGCTGAGCCAGCCATAAAAATGAGCGAATCAACAAATAAAGGTTCTGAAACTAAATAAATACAATAAAATTTTCATGCAGATAGAGTGTTGGGTGAAGTTTACTCTGTCTTTCATAAACAACATTCATTCATTCATTTGTTTGTTTGTTTGTTTATTTATTTATTTATTTATTTTGGTCTTTTTGAGACAAGATCTTGTTATGTAGTTCAGGCTGAACTTGAGCTCACTTTTGTAATCGAGGCTGGTCTCAAACTCACATCTATCTTCGTGCCTCAGCCTCCCAAGTGCTGGAATTACAAGCATGTGCCACCACATGTGGCACAACATTCATTTAAAACCCTTGTAAAGGCTGGGTGTGGTGGCACACACCTGTAACCCCAGGACTTGGGAAGCTGAGGCCGGAGGATCAGTGTGAGTTTGAGACCAGCTTGGGCTACAAGAGTGAGCTCAAGGTCAGCCTGAACTGCATAAGAGACCCTGTCTCAAAAAGAAAAAAAAAAAAACCTTGTAAAACATCAAGTCCTAAAAGTACAAGAAAGAGACAGGGCCTCAGATGTCATTCAGAGCAACTCTTTCATTTTCTACCTGGGAGATCGGTCATCAAACTTTCTTCTTCGTCTTCACGGCTTATGTAACACTAAAATCAAATGAAAATATAATTACCCAAGTAACTGAAAAGGTTAATAGCTATACTCAGCCCATGGAGGGTGAATTTCAGAGCATAACTATATATGTTTCCTTTTATTGTTTTTCTCCAAAGTAAGCTGAAGAGTTATTTTGGTTTGTTTGTTTGTTTGTTTGTTTGTTTGTTTTAAAGCCTTGACAGATCATCAGAAGTTAGGAAAACTTATAGGAGTTGTCCTTGGGAGTTTTCTGTATGAGCTCATCCTGTTGTCACCAACATGGCCAGCAGATCTCAGACAAAATGAAGACCATCCATCCATCCATCCATGACACCATGACAGATTTATGGCATGAGTCAAGCCAAAGCTCCCACCCAAGAGCCACCTGTGCGAATCCCCGCCTGGAGGAGAATGAATCACTCCATTCTTGATTTTCCAGTTTGGTCTTGCTCCCCACCTCCCTGCTTAAAAGTAATAATGTAAAGACAGCAAAAATGGCCACGTTACACTCAGATCCTCCTTCTCTCCAGTCTATTCTGTTGTCTGAAAGTCTAACAGTAAGGATGGTATGCAGAGAACTAGGAAAATGGACAGTCAGGCACGACACATGATCTCAACTGGAACCAAAAGGAGAAAGTCGAGGGCAACCCAGGGCCGTGAGTGCTGTCAAAGCCTGCGCTTATTATAATACCTGGACGTGTCTGCTGTTTGGAAGTCCAGATATCATGAAGACACACCTACCATCTAGCCATAAACGTGCTTAGAAGACCATCTGAAATGAAAGACATTCTTTAACTACTTTTTCTTTTATCACGGTAAAAATACACACAGCTTAAAAATGTACGTAGTCCTTCAACATCAACTCTGCAATGCAGCACCTTCCTGCCTGCCCAATTGCTTTTCCTCAGCAGCAGCCAATTACAATTGTTCCAGTGTTTTTGGTGTTTATGCACACATTTTTTTGGGAGGGGGTGGCCCAGGGTAACACATGACCTTGCACTTGCCACGCAGGCACTTGTGCCACAGAGCTATCTCCCTGGCCCCAGTGTACACATCTCTAAATAATGTTCTTAAGATATTATTTCTCAGATTTCCTTCTTCCCCCTGCCTCAGTTTTAGGCATTGTTTGTGGTTTCCAACTATAAAAGATGCCAATATAATTCTTTCAACACCTCCCTAGATGTGGGCCCTATGGTATATACAGACTTCTTTCTCCTCTCCTCTCTTAAGAAACACATTTGTAATTAGAACTGTGGTTACATCCACACTGACATCATTATCACTATATAAATGCTATTTATTGCTGAGCCATGTAATGTGTTATGATGAACCTGTCTTGCTTGCACCATATTCAGTCTCCCAGGTAGCTGATCATTGTTTTGCTTATTACTGGATTTTCTTCAGTTGTCCTTATTGCAAATTAACCCAAGTTATGCAACTTCTCTATAAATTCCTCTCATGATGTAATCTATCAATCTCAGTGACTTGAAATTTCTCCTACATCTCACTGGCCCATGGGCTTCTGGAGGCTGCTACAGTGGGATCTTCATTGTCTTCTTGAATATTTCCCTCATCCCTTACTTACATTCAATTCTACTTCCTGAATCTTACATCACCCACTTTCCTTGTTCACCTCCTTATTTAGCTGGAGATCATCCTCCAACTGGCTCAGCAGAAAAGGGTGAGTAGGAAGGAAATAGCTCAATGCTTCGTATGGCTTTCTCCATTGGTTTCTAAAGCTCAATATTGCTGTTAAGAGGTCCAGTGACATTTTGAGTTTTAGTTCTTTCATGAAACTAATGTGTTTTCAAAATCTCTAGGCTACCCTTTGATCCAAGTATTCTAGCATTTCGCTGGAATGGGCTGTGGTGTGGGTTTTCCCATACATTATACAAGGAGGCACTGGGACCTCTCAATTGGAAGTTCAGCACAGCAGAACAATTAAGTCTTAAAAATTATTTGCTCTCCTCTCATTACTCTGTTGTCTTCTCTGGAATTCTTATCAACTGGATGTTGGGCCTACTGAAATTACTATTTAACTTTATTATCTTTTATATTTTCTCCATCTTTTTTATACTAAGCTTTATCAGTTTTGTCTCTCAGCCTTTCACTGGGCACATCTCACTGCTAATGGATAGATGGATAGATCCTAAAATTTTACAATATCTTTTTATTATTGATCTCCATTACTCCTTCATTTTAAAATAGTATCTAGGGTGAACCATGCTGTTTTTCTTTTTCTTTTTTCTTTTTTCTTTTTTTTTTTTTTTTTTTTTTTTTTGAGACAGGGTCTCGCTGTGCAGTTCAGGCTGGCCTTGAGCTCACTTTTGTAGCCCAGGCTGGTCTTGAACTCGCATGGATCCTCCTGCCTCAGCCTCCCAAGTGCTGGGATTACAGGCGTGCGCCACCACGCCCGGCTTCTTTTTCTTTTTTCAAGTTAAAAATTTACTAGACATATTGCTCAGGTAGAAGGATCATAGAACAAATTGCTCACAATCTGAGGTCCTACTGTAAACCTTTCCTTGTGCAGTTTTTCTAAGTTAGTTTCTCTCTAATGGCCCTCTCGATGTTTCCTTCTCTCAGAATAGTATACATTCTCTGTGTTCCATATAGGCAACTTTCTTCAAACATCTGTTTTTTCTTCACTTATCACTTGTAAAAGCAGGGGGCTAGATGCCTAATAAGAAGATCTGCGCATATTGGGAAAGTTTTTCAAATGGATTTATTACAGGTCACTGGGAACCACAGTTATCAGTAGCTTTAGGTATTTCTACTGGCTCTATCCTAATCTTACAGTCTTTTTCCACTCCTATTCTCTGAGCTGAGTGAAGGAAGAAGGCAAAAAGAATCTCTCCATACTTAGTTTAAATGTCCCCTTAATCCGTCTGTCTTTAGCATTGAATGGCCTCCCTACCCATACCCCACTCCTTTCCTAAATCAATTTCCACTTGTTCCCTTGCCCTGGAGCTTTCCAAATTTTGCTATATAGATTTGACTTCTCTTTGTTTACATGAATTTCTGTTGACCTATAAACTCTTTGCCATTGTAGTTACTAGGAATGAAAGAGGGAGCAGAAGTAAATATGTATGTTGGAGCTTCCATCTTTAACTGGATGATAGGGTCACTTATTTTCAAACACTAGCTCCACCAGTAGCCTTTGATACATGTAATTTCATTCATAATCCACTACTCTAATTTATCCATTCACACATCCCTATTGGCCACTTACTGTGTACGACCAGGTGCTACACTAGATGCTGGCCAACAAGACTACAAGACCCTATGTGGGTGCGGCCAGATAAATAGGCAAACAACACACGGAGATAACTGCTATTGTTAGGGGTGAATAGCAAGCTCAGTAATACTCCGTAGGTCTCTGACCTAGTTTAGAGAAATCGCCCAGGCATATATTCATTCAATAAATACTTAATGGATGCCTACGGCACGTGCTGTGTTAAGTGCTGGCTACACTGGTGGAAAGAGCACATATAGAAAACACCCTTGTAGTGTAGCTCAGGCCCTGGAACCAGATTGCCTGCAGCCAAATCTTGGCTTTTGCACACACTATCCATGTGGTACTGGGTGACTTATTTTGCACTTTAGTTACCTGTTATAGAAAGGATGAAATGAACCAAAATAGATGAAGCACTCATAACACTGTCTGATAGAGAAGGAGCACAGTGCGAGGGTTCATGTCACTATTTTAGGAACCTAATGGAAAGGAGAAGTTCTGAAACATGACATATGCAGTTGGCCCTTCATTTCTATGAGCTCCATGTCTGCAAATTCAATTAATCATGTATCAAAAATACTTGAAAGACGGCCAGTGAGATAGCTCAGTGATCTAACGTGCCTGCTTAAGCAGGGCGTGGTGGCACACGCCTATAATGTCAGCACTCCGGAGGCTGAGGCAGGAGGATCAGTGCGAGTTCGAGACCAGCCTGGGCTACAAAGTGAGCTCAAGGCCAGCCTGAACTGCACAGGGAGACCCTGTCTCAAAAAGACAAAAAAATAAATAAATAAATAAATAAATAAATAAAATAAAATAAATAAATAAAATGCCTGCTTAGGCAAGCCTAGACAATCCATGGCACCACACATATCAGCCCCACCCCCAGGGTGGGCTGAGCCAGCCACAAACAAAACAAAACAAAGCCTGAAAGTTATGTACCTGCACAGCACAAGTACAGTCGTGGATCAAAAGCTAAAAGGCACACATGCTTGGGCTGACAACCAGGCTTTGAAATGGTTACCCCAGTATGAGGCAGTACTGTTCCCAATGTAGAACGGACCAGACTAGAAGAAGATTTGGCATCAGAAGGGAATATTGGACACTCCATATGTTGTGATTTTAAATCACGTTTTTTGTAAAAGCATATAACATAATATTGTATTGTAAGAAAATATATATAAGCCGGAGGTGGTGGTGCATGCCTATAATCCCAGCACTCCAGAGGCTGAGGCAGGAGGATCGGTGCGAGTTTGAGACCAGCTTGGGCTACAAAAGTGAGCTCAAGGCCAGCCTGAACTGCATAGTGAGACCCTGTCTCAAAAAGACAAAAAAAAAAAAAAAAAAAAAAAAAAAAAAAAAAAAAAAAAAAAAAAAAAAAAAAAAATATATATATATATATATATATATATATATATATATATATACATATAATTCATAAAGAGTAGAGTTCACTCATTTAAAGGCCCAAACCAGGTATGGTGGTGGGCGCCTATAATCCCAGCCCTGGAGAGGCTGAGACAGGAGGATCACTATGAGTCCCAACTGCAATAGTGAGACCCTGTGCCAGATAGATAAAGCATACAACTGAACAATTATTAGTATATTTATAGAGTTGGGCGATCACCACTATAATCAATTTTAAACATTTTTATCAGGGTCAGCCAAATAGCTCAGAGGATTAAAGCACCTGCAAGCAGGCACAGGGTCCAGGGGTTCTATTCTAGGGCCTGCTGTGCTGGCCCCTGAGATGGTAATTCATACTGGGCATGATAGCGCACACCTGTAACCCCTGCTCTTGGGAGGCTGTAAACAGGCAGGTCACTATAAGTCCGATCCAGTAGTGAGGCCCTGAACATCCTGTAGACTCTTCCTTAAAATACCAAAAAAAAAAAAAAAAAAAAAAAAAAAAAAAATTATCATCCCTGGAAGAAAGCCCTCAATCATTACTGGTAACCTCCTTTATCCTGTTTCAGTCAACCCTAGGCTAATCTACTTTTCATCTCCAGAAATTTTCCCATTCTAGACATTCCATTTAAATCAAATGATACAATATGTGTTTCTCTGTGATTGGCTTTTCCACTTAGCACAGAGTTTTAAGGGTGCGTCCACATTTCAGACCTTTTTCTCCTTTTTGTGCCTGAGTCATGCCCCATGTTATAGACATGCCATAGGTTGCTTATTGGCAGAATGCTTGGCTTTTATCATCTACTTTCTGGCTATTAACAAACCTGCTTTTGAGCATTTGGGCACAGATCATTGGGTGGACATATGTTCTCACTCTTCCTCAGTGTATACTGAGGATGAGAATAGCGTAACTCCAAATGTCCACCTTTGTAGAGTCCAGGAATCAAACCAAGACCTCACACATACTAGGAAGTATTGGATCACTGAACTACACCCCAGCCAAAGTTCATTTCACCAAGGAACTTTTTATTGCACTCGGGAATGAATCAGGGGTCTTATACATCCTAAGTACATGCTCTACCACTGAGCTTCACCTTTGTCTGTTTAAATTTTTGAGGACATCCCAAATCATCTTCAAGCAGCACCATTTGCTCTCCTCCTAGAAAGATGTGTTGTGTACCACTTGTTCACATTCACTCCAATACTGTCACCATCTGCCTTTTGATTAAGGCCATCTTATCGAGAGGTAATACCTTCTGTTCTAACTTGTGTTTACCCATTGGCACATAATAAAGTATCTTTCTGCGTATCTGGGGGCCATTTATGTATCCCCCTTGGAGGAGTATCCAACTAACTAGATCTACTGCTCATTTTTTTTTCCTTTGAAACAGTCTCAACTTCAGAGACCAACTTCAGAGACTTAATATTATAAAAATGGTAGCACCCCTCACATTTATCTATAGATTTGCTACAATCTCCATCAAAACCATAACTATTTTGGTCACTATGTAGTCCAAGCTGTCCTGAATTCACTATGAAGCCCAGACTGGCTTGAAACTTGCAGTAATCCTTTAGTGTCAAGTTCCCAGGCTAGGATTGCCAAGCATGTGCCACCATGCTGGGCTAATGTCATTCACTTTAAATTTCCAATTTTTAAATTATATTGTTAGAGTTTCTTAGAGAACCTAGCTTCAAGTTATGTATCAGTTACATAATTTGCAAATATTTTTACTCATCCTGTGAGCAGGCTTCTCTTTTCATCCTTTAGATATATGCCTTTTGAGGCACAAATGATCATTCTATTTCTTTTTTCTTTTGTCCTAATGTTTTCCATGTTATGGATAAGGTTCTGCTTAACTCCTATCTTTTCTCCCTTGATTTTTACAATTTTAGGGATTACATTTCAGTCTTTGATGCATGGTAACTTAATTTTTATGGATGACAGGCAATTGGGGGGGCAACTTTGCTCTCTTACATGTGGGTGTTCATTATTTCAGCACCATTTGTTAGAAAGACTATTCCATACTGCACTGAATAGTCCTGGGTTGAAAATCAGTTCACTGGGTGCTGGGAAGATAGCTCAGTAGAATAAGTGCTTGCCTGGCAAGCACAAGGACCTGTGTTCAATCCCCAGCTCCAAAGAAAGAAAGAAAGAAAGGAAGAAAGAAATTGCCAACTATGAGTTTTCCAACTTTGATCTTTTCAAAATTATTTTGGCTCTTCTGGGTTCCTCAAATTTCTGTATGACTTTTAATGTATACGTTGTCAATTTATACAAGAATAGTTACAGTTTTGATGGAGATTGTGACAAATCTATAGATAAAATGTGAGGGGTGTTACCATCTTTATAATTTTAAGTCTCCTGGTCTCTGAAGTTGAGATGCTTTTCAATTTATTTAAGCTTTAGTTTATTTTATATATGTTGTTTAGGGATCAGAATATAAACCTTACATTTCTCTTTATAAGTCCATTGCTAAGTATTTCGCTTTTGATGCTTTTAAAAATTCCATTAATTTTTCAAACCTATTTTCCCTCTCTGAAATCAAGATGTATCTTACAATCATGAGCATTTTAGCAAATCATAAACCACTTGGCAGTATTCCCTATATCTTAGTGGACATAATTAAGACCTACAATCAATGCTTTCCTAGATTCAGTACAATATGGCATGTAAGATGTCTGTTAAACATCATAATGAAGACAAGTGGGAGGCCGGCCAAGTGGGTACAGAAATCAGGACAGAGGTCAGAACTACAGAAAGAAACGTGGGATCATCTATAGTTTGATATATAAGTCCACAATAGTAAATGACATTCCTGCTAAGAAAAGAGTATAGTGGAAAAAGGATCCAGATTGCAGCCCCAGAAAATCCTAAGAAGTTGAGTAAAAGAACAAGAGTCAGCAAAGGAAAACATTTTTTTAACGTTTATTATTGCTATTATTGTTCTTATTCATCATAGTTCTACAGATTGTCTTCTAATACACCACCAATAAACCACCAGGCAGAGTTCTTCACTAGCTTTAAATATTAACCTATATGCCACACATAAACTGGAAAAAATTCAGAAAGCCTATTTGGAAAATAAGATATTGATTTTTCACCAGCTCTTTCACCCTAGAAAATCCTACATAAATACAAATAAATGAGCCTTTCAGGTCCTCAGAGAAATTTTTTATCTGATTTTGATTTTTGGGTAGGAAACTGGTAAGTGCTTCTTGCAGACTAACCTAGGGCAGTTGTCCAAAATCAGAACACAAGTCAGTAAAGTACTGTAAAACTCACAGTTAAAACAAGTGTGTGGGGGGAAAAAAAAAAAAAAAAACCTTATCAGGGGCTTGTACATCATTTGTTATCACACTTATGTAACATAAGCAGTACACCAGCTGGTTCTAAAATTATTTCATTTTTCATTTACTGTTTGTCATTTTACAGATACTGAATCTTATCCATTTTTTCTTCCTATTTTAAGTGCCCCAACCAGCATGAAAAGTTGCCATTACACCATGTCCTAAGTGGCTCTTAATGAAAAGAAACTTGGGCCCCAAAGAATGCCTGGCAACATCTGAAGACTTTTTTAATTGTCACAACTGAAGATGAGATACTACTGGTATCAAACAAGTGGAAGGCAGGAATATTGCTGAATGCCCTATAGTCTCAAGGACAGACCCCCAAAGCAACAACCAGTCCAAACCCAGCAATACTAAGTTTCAGAAACCCTACCTATAGGGGTAAGTTTATACATGCAGTGTATATTAATTTCCAGAGAGCAGCCTAGCTTTTCCCAAGCTGTCAAAGGATAATGCAAAAACTGAAAACACTGTTTCTTGTAGATATTTCATCTTGGTCAAGATTTTTAAAACTGACCTACTGATTCAACTTCACAGCAGAAGTCACCTCTCTAGTTAAAAGCAATGTTTGCCAGCCAAATTTCATTGTCCCTTCCCACTGCTATTCATGATGAAACAAAAGAGCTCTTTTGAACATTCTCAAGTTCTTCCAAGGACCTCATCTCCTACCAACTGGATTAACACAATTATAGCTATGGTGACAATTAATGATTAACCTTCAACTTTCTGACAAGTCAATTTTAAAAATTTACTCTTTTTAGAAACAATTATGTCAATATCCATTTGTTCAGTGCACACCACACTTAAAATCCTGGCACTCAATGGATGTATGGCAAAGAAAACAAACTGACAACCCCGTACAGGACAGAGGTTAACAAGATTTAAACATATAACATAAACTGCAATGGAGTTGCAAATGGTAAGGAAGAACGCTCATCCAGGCAACTATAGCCTTTCATCTGGTATTTTATCCCACCCAAATGCAATTCCTTCCTAGCTAATTTAAGCAATTAGGACAATGTATCCCAGTCCAGGTGATTTGGGATACATCATCACTTAAAGGCTGGGCAGGGGACAGGCAAACCTGAGACTCCAGGGTATTGGTCTGGCGAGTCTCTCAAATGCCAAGAAGCTTCCTTTTGTTGTAGTGGTCCAGGCTTCTTATTAGAAACTAAAGTGACAGAGAAAAGCTACAGAACAGTTGTCAAAACTTAAATAATTACAGTATTACAACCGTCATCCCTTTTGAGAATGTCTTTCAAGTTCGCTGCTGTGGCCTGTATAACATGAACTCTTTCCTGAAGATATCAGCAAGTCAGTATATTATTCACAGTCAGCCTAAACCGGCCGGAGATGCCTTTACAGCAATTTTTAATGAGATGTCAGGCTTAATTTAAACCTCGACCTCGCGGGAAAAGCCCATGTTAGTAAAATAACTGGGGTTTCCGCGGGGTAATGCGAAGGGCAGCCGATATGAGAACAAAGGCCGCACAGCCCCAGTCTTCAAGGGGACAGCGGCCAAGGGTGGCGGGAGCCGGTGGCCACCGACACATGCCACAGGCCCTCGGCTGGGAACAACCGAGCGACTAGAGATCAGGCGGCAGGCGGGTGGGGCGGGCCGTTGGGGCAGAGACCCCGTCTAGCCCAGTGAACTGACGACTGGAACAGTCGTGACAGAAATCACCGGCCGCTAACGCCGAGACAGCCACCGGCAGGCCAGCACGTGGGAGAGAAGGGGAGCCAGGGACAGAAGGCAACGTCCCCTGCAGTGTGCTCTGTCCACCCCGCCCCTCACGCTTATGTAACAAGGCCGCACTCCCATTGGCCCCCGCGACCGGAAGAGCACAATCTGGCGCGCGGAGTGGGCGGGGACCGCTGCAGGAAGGTGAGGGGGCGGGTCTGCGCGGCGCAGGCTGCGCTGGGGCGTCTGGGAACGCGGAGCGGCGTGCTCGCGCACGAGGCGGGGCGGCCGGCCCGAGGCTCTGGCGGCGGCGGGCGCGCGCGGCGGTGGCATCGGGTGTGCGAGGTGCGGGCTGTTGTGCTCCCGGCGGTCCTCTTTCCCCTTCTCGGCGGGTGAAAGAGGCCGAAGCGGTGCTGGGCGCGCACCCTCCCCTTCCTCCGCGAGCTCCCGGCCCTCTCGCGCTGCACGGCCTCCCCAACGCAAGACTGTCCCGGCCCGGGTGAGCGGCTGCGGCGCGGGTCCCGGAAGCGGGGAGAAGGCGGCCGGCGGCCCCGCAGCGGGGAGGGAGGAGGGCGTACGGGCGTGCGCCCGCCGGGTCCAGCAGGTGGCCGGGTCGCCAGCCGGTCACCTCGCCCGCTGGAGACGGGACCAGCGGACGGGGGCGCGGCGCGGCCCTCAGTGGCCGGAGCAGCAGTGCTGCCGGGGCCGGAGGGCCTCGGGCCGCAGCCTGGGCACGGCAGAACTGGGAGAAGGGCAC
The DNA here is from genome assembly GCA_004027025.1 of Myocastor coypus. Classification (NCBI taxonomy): domain Eukaryota; kingdom Metazoa; phylum Chordata; class Mammalia; order Rodentia; family Myocastoridae; genus Myocastor; species Myocastor coypus. The sequence continues at coordinate 14,952 of PVJA010008167.1, forward strand.
CCTACTCGGGTGCTTCCGCGATCCCTGCTTTGAGAAGTTGGGGTCCAGATGTGGAGCCCCGCCTGGGCCTCTTTTCTGATGGTTACGGAGAAGAACCTACTTCTTGGAACCCGAATCCTTGTTTGGGTTGTAAAAAGCGTTGTAAGGGCAGAGTTTTCTTGCCTTGGGAGAGAGCCGCTTGTTTTAGAACTCACTTAGTCTGCTACTTCCCTCTTGCAGCCCCCTCGGAAAGCCACACCGAGAGCCACTAGAAACCAGCATGTAGGTATTCACTGATGACTCTTGCCCTTTGGTTTGTGGCTTTTAATCAAGAAGAGGTTATGCATAAGATCTCGTAAAAAATTAGGTTGGCTTCAGAGCAAATCTAAGTTGAGCTGTCCGAAGCAGGTGGCTTGTTCGTTTGCATTTCTGCTTTCAGAAAGGAAATGAATGCAGTGGTGCTGTCAGAAATTGGGGGCCTATCCTACGCTGTTACCCAAATTTCCTTTAGCTGATGCTGTTTTCTATCTTAAAAGTAAGAACAAATGATGGTTGCCTTATATTTATTAAAGCTCTCACCAGTCTCTTGTTACTGTTGTTAGATGACAATAGAAAATGGGTTCAATTTACCGTGTAGTACTACATTTTGCATCTTTACGTTTTACAGATCACAGGATGAAAGTTTTATCAAACTAGTTGAGAAGTTCTAGATAGCAAGGAAGTTTATGGGATTTGGGGGTCTGCGGCCGTATACGGTTTTTTTGTGTGTGTACAATTAAAATTTTAATTGTAAGGAAGTGGTACTGTTTACTGTAGCAGCCAAATAACACATTAATACAGTGTAATAAAATACATTGGAAGTTAAGATGTATCAGAGTACTAAAGTGCTCTAACAGAAAGTCCTGATACTAAGAGACATTGAGACATTAAGAATGTGATAAAATGGGCCGGGGAGATAGCTCAGTGGCACATGTGCCTGCCTGGCAAGTGCAAGGTTCTGAAGTCAATCCCCGGTCCTGCCCCCCCCCAAAAAAAAAAGTTATAAAACATTCGTGTATATTGAGATTGAATGCTTGCATATCATCACACATATATTCAAATGTACTTGTTTTGTTGTTGTTGTTTTGCTTTTTTTGTTTTTTGGGATTTTTTGTTTTGTTTTGTTTTGTTTCTGTGTTTTTGAGACAGGGTCTCTAAGCAGTTCAAGCTGTCCTTGAGCTCACTTTTATAGCCCAGGCTGGTCTTGAACTCACACCAATCCTGCTGCCTCAGCCTCCCAAGTGCTGGGATTACAGGTGTGTGCCACCATGGCCGGCTGGTACTTGTTTTTAAAAATGCCATTTGGCCTAGATTTAATAAGGAAGATATTTTAAAAATTAGCTTCGTTTTAGGAATGGCATTCTTATATTACTCTAGCATTACTAAACTGGTAATTAATGAGATAATTGACTTTCTAGAAAAGCATTGATCCTCTTCTATATTTTATCTTTCAATTTTACTTAATGTTAGTGAGAACTTGATCAGTTAGTTTACTTAATAGTTTCCTTTGTTTGGAGAGGAACTCGGTTTCTTTGAAATACTTTGAGCTTATATCCATTATCTATTTAGAGCTCCAATAAAAAAATGCCAGCAAGCATTCTTTCCTAGTGAAGTTTATGTCCAGCATTGTATGTTCATGTCCTGCAGTGCTTTAAAATTTAATTATATTGCCACTCAAATTTATACATAGGATTTCTACTTTGGATCCAGTTCGAATATATAGAGCGTACTTAATGAACAGGTTTAGCTTGTATATCTAATAAGGACCTTAATTTTAATGAGAATGCAAAAGTACCTTTTCAGTGACTTACTTCATTCATGTTGTCTTCAGATAATCCTTAGTAAAAACTTGTACCTTTCAATTTTGCGCTCAACTCGGAACTAGTTCAGTCTTTTATAGCTTATACAGCAATTCAGCAAACACCAACTTTTTAGGAAAACTTAAAAGTAGTACAGTTGTTTCATGGAACCAAAGTATTTTAAGAGAATTGCTCCTCTCTGCTCCAGTGATCTCTTTTTAGAAGGATTAGTTGACAGCTCTTGTTTCTCTTAAAATTGGATGTGTCTAAGTTACAGCAGTAAACACAGGAGAGGAAAGGTCCCTTTGAAAGCTAACAAATAAGTGATAGAGGAGACTAATTTTTTTTTTTTTAATTTTAAGATTACATTTAGTAAATAATCAGGTATGTAGATAAATGACCTTTTTTTTGCATGTTACTGGGGATTGAACACAGGGTCTTCACACTGAGCTACATTGCCTACCCTTTCATTTTTTAAATTTTGAGTTGATCTTGTTAAATGTCTTAGGCTGGAATTGAACTTGTGATCTTTCTGCTTTAGCCTCTCATGTTGCTGGAATTATAAGTGAACGCCAGGGTAGCCCCCCTAGTTCAGTGAATTTCTACAAATAAACACACTTGTGTACCTCATACCTAGTTCAATATTTAGAACATTTTCAACTGAGAGAGCCCTCTCAGTGTTCTTTCCAGCTGAGACTATATTTTACTTTTGCCTTGGCTGCTTTTCTTTTTTGTTTTGCATAGCCCCGAGGGTTTCAACCCAAAGCCTGTCTGCCTGCTAGGCAATATGTTCTAGCACTGAGCCACACCCCCACCCCTGCTACAGTATTTTGAATTTTATATAAGATATACATATAAATTATTTTTGGAATAGGTACTGTTGAACATTCTTGTACACATCCTTGTGTACATACATTTCTCTTTAAGTTTCTGTTGAGTATGTGCAGAGAGAAATTGCAGGTCATAGAGTAGACAACTGCTGTTTCCACAGTGGTTGTATCCCTTTATATGTAAACATCGTATGTAAAAACTCAATAACTTGTGTGTTTTGTCTGATGCTTTTGTAAAATTTAAGATTCAAAGCTGAGAATTTTATATGCTTAGTTTACAATATTAGAATAAATAATGCCTCATCTTCTGTTTTAGATATGGCTCGTGGGCAGCAGAAGATTCAGTCTCAGCAGAAAAATGCCAAAAAGCAAGCTGGACAAAAGAAGAAACAAGGGCATGATCAAAAGGCTGCTGCCAAAGCTGCCTTAATATACACCTGCACTGTCTGCAGGGTAAGGGGACTTGAAAGACATAACTTCCTTGTGGGTAATTCTTGCACTGTAAATTTGGTTTATAAGGTTAAAATTTTATAATCATGAAAAAAATAGTTGGCTTATTTGATAGGGGATTTTAAGGGGAGGTGATGCTGGGAACCAAACAGCGCCTTGCATGTGCTAGGCAAGTACTCTACTCCAGAGTTACACCTGCCACCCCTGAGATAGAGTTGACAGCTTATTGAGAATCTGTCTTCATTCTCACATTCAACAGGTCTTTTTGCTTGACTTCGGCAACAGGCACATTTCTTTGAGTTATTAACAAAACAAAATCCCTTTCCAGATGGGGAATAAAGATGTCCTCAGCAAGGACATATAGTGCGCTTTGAACTCTGTAAGGGAGTCAGGTTTATAATCTTAGTTTAAATCTGACTCAACTTTATACTGTGCTTTTGAATATGTCAGTAGTTACATAATGCCTACCCTTCACTAAATCCATCGTTAGAACATATATAACACCACAAAGAACTATTTCTGTTCAGGGCTCTTGCTAATATGTTTCACTTAAAGACCAGGCTATGCCTGGCAAGCACAAGGTACTGGGTTTGATCCCCAGTACTAGGGATGTATAGATAGAACGATAGAAGACAGTCAGTCAGTAAATACATACTAGGCTTACAGCAGCTACTATGTGAACTCACCATGTACTAGGCACCAAGCCAGACATTTTGCATATATCTACCTGTTTAATTTGCATAACAACTATGAAAGTTACACTTTTATTTTTATTGTACAAAAGAATAAACTTTTATTGTACAAAAGGATAAAGACTTAATTTATGTGTACCATCTAGTGAGCTGGGATCTAAACATAGGGAGTGCAGCTCTCTAGTCTGCCTGCAGGCTACTGTTCTGTATTCACTGCCATAAATCAGTCTTTCTCAGATCCCAATGCTGATAATGACTCACCACTGCCCTTGATGTTAAGGTATGGAAGTACCCAGGCTGGCATAGCAGAATGGCACTGTACCTGTGCACACATATAATTTCCAAGCCCCATACCTGAGTGGGATTGATGGTGTGAATGCCAATGGGTCTTGATGCAACATATTTCTCAACCGAAGTTTGTCATCTTCAGTCACCAGTGACATAGACATTCCTCACTATACAAAAGTTCACATTGAAGGCCAGGCAGATGGTCCAATGGCATAAGCATCTGCCTGGCAAGTGCCATGTCCTGAGTTCAATCTCTGGTACCAAAACAAAACAAAAAAAAACCTCAAAAGTTCACATTGAGAGAATTGGTTATGTGAACCATCTTCACATTGAGCTTTGGTGCATTAAAAATAATGAAACTGAGCAGCTTGTTTAGAAATAGCTTGCTCGCCTATTTAGAAAGAAGGTGAAAATAAATGTCACAAGATTAGTGGTAAAGAAATTGACCTTAAAGTACAAGAATAGCTCACATTTAAAAAACAAAACAGGGGCTGGGGAGATAGCTCCGAGGCACAAGTGCCTGCTGGGCAAGTGCAAGGTTGTGAGTTCGAACCCTGGTCCCACAAAAAAATAAAAAAAATAAAAAATAAATAAAAACAAAACAAACAAAAAACATTTTAATTCACATTTGTGTTGCACTTCAGCCTATTGAGCAAAAAGTCTTTTCAGAGGGAACCCATTACCATATACAGTAATGTGTTATTTGAGAGCTGTTAAACCATGAGTCTTGGACCAAGTAAACTCTGGGTTTTAATTTCCTTGTGTAAAATGAGTAAATTAGTGGGAGCAAAGGGTATCTGAAGGTTCTGTGAGAATTGAGGTAACAAGCTTAACCAGTTATTAATGAGATAAAATCTTCTGTGTGACCATACCCCCATCTTTATATATAAAAGAGAATATGAGGAATTTGTTTTTCATAAGATCCTTCATATGTCAGCAGCTGAGTTGTAGGAGCTACTAGCGTTGTGTAATAATTATCTGTCAAGAACAAATTCTGACTTTTTTTTGCACACTTTTTAGACACAAATGCCAGACCCTAAGACCTTCAAGCAGCACTTTGAGAGCAAGCATCCTAAGACCCCACTTCCTCCAGAATTGGCTGATGTGCAAGCATAAAATTGTTTACAGGTAGACATTTTCTTCTATAGATTTGGTTATGTCAGGTATGAATATAAAAGCAAAACTATTCTCTGTAATTCTATAACTGTAAGTTAATTTCAGCATTCTCATTTTATTGGTTTGCCTTTTTAAATTATTTAACTTAATTGAAGATTTAAACTTGCTTTACTCATAGTTTACTGAAACATTTGTTAAAATTCTTTTGTCCCAAACTATTCCCTTTGCATGTCTTTGAGACACCCAAGTGTTTTCCAAAAGCTAAAAATGAATAGGTGCTACCCAACTCTGGCCCAAAAAATGCAGTAGACCTGCCAGCTGCAGGAAGGTAGTTGTTTTAGATACACTTTCGGGGTAGGAGTCAGACCAATTTCGTAAACACAATTTTATAGTATCTTAGTGTGCCTAGCAGAGCATCTAGAGCAAAATGTAGGTGTACAGACTGGCTTGATAGGCTTTCATGTTAAACATTTGAAATACATGTAATAGCTGCATATGTAACTGTTACATTCACTGAAATGTTCGCTTATGTTTTATAGGTGAATTCATGGCACCTTTGACTCTTCTACTGTCTCAGACCTTAGGTAACAAACCTGCAGCTGCTTTTCTAACAAACTGTTGATCAGCAAAAATAAAGGGGCTACAGAAACACTCATTTTTATGCTGTTCCCTTTTGGGCTTCATGCAAAGACAATTCTGTGTAAATGTACAGTTGACTCTGATTTGGAAATCTGAAAATCAGTCCATCCTTGTTATAAAAAATTTTTTTACAATTGTAATTATATTGATGTTCATATCGTGTAAAATAACTCATTTAATAAAGTAGTTCTTTGATTTTATAACATCACAGGATAAATGGTTCTAGAAATTCTCTATCTTTATTATTTGCCTTATAAAAGTAATAAATTCACTAGCAAGAATTGCACATGCAACCCTTTTCCAGCTCAGTGGCAGGTTCATTAAACCTAAGGTAGACTCGTTCATCAAAATTGTGCATGCCACGTTATTGGCAGCTGATGATCTAGGTGAAGAATGTACTGCTTTCGTACATTACAGTTATGTGTCATTGCTCTTCTGATTATCTCCTATGTTTTTGAAGTTGGAATACTGAAACTTGCTGTTTGAACTGACTATCCTGAATATAACAGACAAATCCATAAAAGGGAGTGGATTGTCAGTGAACTCTCAGAAGACTAGGTTCTGAAGTATGTGCAGTAACAAAATAATCATTAGGCCTATTGTTTAACACAAAGTATGGTAGAAGAAGTGTGAACTGGTAAACATGTATATTTTATAAATTATGCCAAATTCTTTGAATATTCAGGTACTTCTAATTTGAAATTGAAACATTTGAAGGAATTTTCAGAAGATATTTTGCCAATTTTATGAACGGGTTTTTGCATTAGCAGGAAGATCTTAAACACTTGTACTTGGTTTTTCCCCAGAATATCCTCTTTTTCTAAGTGGATTGTTGGGTTTAGGAATTTACTTTGTGCTAGTCCCTAAAGTCAAAGAATAAATATACAGTACAACTTCCATCTTAACTAGAAAAGTATTATAGGCCAATTGTCATTCGTTTGAATCTAAGGTGGGGAAATAGTTTTTTTCAACTGAATGAGGTAAATCCTACCCAATGAAAGACTTAATTTTAGCATTCTTATAAGTTAGTTTTGTCAATTATTGTATAAGTGAAACTGCTGTAACTCATTTAAATTTTAAAATTAACATAATAGGAAGAACACTGAAGTATTTAGCGATAATTGCTTAGGACTGCATATCTGATCCTGTGGATTACAAAATACATTCCCTCTTTCTGCTGTAACTCATCACTGCATTTGTTTAGTTCCTGCATATTCTGCTCACTTTGTCTTTGCTGTAAGTTTAAATATTTGCAAGGAAAATCTTAAGTGCTGAAAGCTTTTTAACATTTCCTGTTCCTAGACCCTCATTTTGAAATATAGTCTTTTTTGTTTTGTGTGTTTAATTTCCTAAGTTTCAGGCTTAATATCTGCTGTTTCCTAGTACGTTGACTACCAGAACATTAGAGTCTTACCTAATATCTTTTGGATGGTACAGAAATTCTGGTTAAATTACAATTTAAAAGTTTTTGGAAGTGCTCAGAGCATATGTATGTTTATTTTTAGTAACATTATTTAAACCCCATTCATGAATTTTGGGTTAATTTTTTTCTTTCGTTTTGCTGACTGTAATTCACAATAAAATCTTTTTGTTCTTGTATTTGACCTTTTTATAAGCAGCTGAAGACACCATAATTGATTCTGTATCACAGTAGTAAGGAAATAGTTGGATTGATCTTGCATAAGACATTAATTCTTAATATTGGGATTGTAAGTACAATCCTTGTATTGTGTTTGAGTTAAATTTGTTATCAAGAGAAAATTACAGCTCTTAAACATGTTATTTCATTTGAAGATTCTTTAACAGATCATGGCAAACTTTTAGAACTACTGTGGTGTCTTCAAAAACTTGATAAAATGCGCTGAGAATTGATCCACTTATGTTCTGTATTTACCTTAGCTGCCAAAAGGAATGGGGTTAAGATTAAGCTGATTTCCATTCTATTCATGTGGATACACATGCCCTCGTTTAACTAACACACTGGGGCCTCAGTTGTGCGCTGTAATGTCGTATTAAAGAAGATATTAAAGAAAACCAAACTAGTCTAATTTCTTCTATTTTTAAAGAGGTTTCATATTGCCTCTTTTTTCTTTTCTTTTTTCTGAACTTAGAATTGTCTCTAGGGTAGCTAGGTACAGTAAGGATGACAAGAGATTTCTTTCATTTTTCATTGTTTTCCTTGCATTCTGTGTCTTTTGTGTCTGTAGGATATTAAGAATGAAGGGAGAAGGTCTGTCATTCTGAAATGCTGCTTTGATATGAGTTGTAAAGGAGAAGTAGTTGACTGTAAACACCAAGACAAAAAAAGGCTTAGGCTAGTTAGTTGAGTTATATGGCTATGTCCTTAGGACTTTGACTAAGATTTAAGCTAATGTTTTTGACTTTATATTGAAAGTGTGGCATAGATAATCATAATAATTCAAACATGAATTGTAGCAAGAATAAGGTAGAATTTAGCAACATGGCTGTTTTATACCTCATGCTTTGTTTTTCATTTTTAATACCAGGTGTACACTTTTCTTGTTAAATATGGATAATATAAAATCCTTTTCTATAATACAGTGGTAAACCACAGCCTAAAGTATAACTGAAATGTTATATTTTAGTCTGGATTAAATCATTTGTATTAGTTTAGAGCTTTTGGTATTTTTTTTCAGGGTGTATGACAGTGAAGATCCTTTTTCCCCACAGCCCTGCCAGCATTTGTTACTGATTGATATGATGACAGCCATTCTTTCTAGGGTGAGATAGCAGTTTTAATTTGCATTCCTCAAATGACCAATGATGTTGAACTTTTTTCTGTATTTGACATTTATATTTCATGAGAAAAATGCACATTTATCTCAGATACCCATTTTTGGATTGAATATTTAAATTGGTCTAATTTTTTTTTTCAGTTCTATGTTCTAGATGTCTTTCTAGCTAGAATAACTGGCTAAAGTTTTTGCTCACTCTGTAAGTTGTCTTTTCCCTCTGTTGGTAATTTTTTTAGTATACAAAAATTTTGTAATGAGATCCCAATTGATGCTTTGAATTATTTCTCATGCAGTCTGGGTTGTTCATGAACTGTTTGCCTATACCTGTTGTCTTCAAATTTTCCACCTACTTTCTCTTCCAACAGATTTAGTGTTTGTGTTTTAATATTTAAAACTTAGATCCAGTTTTTACTTTAGTGCATGGCAATAGGCATTGGTGTGGTTCTAGTCTGGCATGTAGAAAACCAGTTTTTTCCAGCACCATTAAAAGTGGTTATTTTTCTTTCAGTGAGCATGTTTGTCCCTTTTGTCAAAGATAAGGTGGTTAAGTATGTTCGGAATTCTTTCTGCATCTTTTAATCAGATGTAGAATTTGTTTTAAGTGCTTTATAATAGAAATTCTTAGGCATTTATATGGGAACATGATATTAGCATATATTGGCTAGAGTTTGTGGCTTTTTTTAACATGTTAATTTTTTTCCAAAGATCTTGTTGCTAAGTAAAATGAATTAGATTCTAAAATTTTAAAATACAGTATTTGCATAAATTTTGTATCATTTGTACCACTTTGGGACCTTTGAACCCTCTTCATCTTCTCACCTGAAAGATATAGGCAGTGGCCAGTTGGATTCATGGCACTATGGTTGGCTAGGACTCTGGCTAATGTAAGAAAGGAAAATACTGGGACGTAGACAATCTGTATTGAGTATTAACACATCTAGACGTTTGATAAATGAAACTTCTATATATCCTAGATGAAAGTTCATATATCCCTCACCCAGTTTCAGCCTCCCCTTCATGCAGTCAACTATTACTGTCTATACTGAAGCCAGTATTGACGTCTTTCTGTTACTCCAGTTTTTCTGCTCCTGTCCTTCTGTTCTACGAGTCAGTACTGGACACAGCATTGCTTTTAGTTGACCTTGTGCCTTTGTCTCCTCTGGGGTAAGACAGTGTCTCAGTCTTTCCCTTGATTTTCATCACATTAAGAGTTTTGAGGCAGATGAGATGGTGGTTATAGGATGGCCCTCAGTCTGGGTCTGCCTGATGTTTTTCTCCTGGCTTCTCTGGGGTGGCAGGTTTCTGGAAAGACCATCATAAAGGTGCCATGACCTTTTTGTGTACAGTGTTACCACATGATGTTCCTTAGTGATATTACCCTTCATCACTTGGTTAAGGTGGTGCCTGCAGGGTTTCCCAACTGGGAAGTTAACAAGCTTTTTCTTTACACGCAAAACTTACAGTAATTAAGTCCAGCCCTTGTGGAGTGGACACTGAGTTCCACTTGTTGAAGGGGAGATAATATATATGTTTTCTCATTTATTTGCTCAATCTTTTGTTTTCATAGAAACTCCCTATCCAGTACTTAATATTTATTATCCAAATTATTCCAACTTTGGCTTATGGGAGTTATTTTGGGTAGGCCCCTGTATCTCTTTGATAACCCTTATCCTTCTGTTTTGTTTTGAGAATTTCCTTTTAGTACTAGGCAACATGCCATGCTCATTTAGTTTGCTTGCCCTACCCCTAGAATAAGCTATTTCTCCAAGGACCCCTGATTCCTCTCACAAATGATATTTAAAGCCTAAATATGAGTAGCGGACATGAGTTTTTGGGGGGTGTTTTATTTTTATGTTTGAACTATTTTCTACCATTGGCTGATAATCAAAGCTCACTGAGAGGAGACTATCTGCAGCCCACATCTCCTGGGGATGAGCTCTTTCAAGTCACCAACATACTTACGGATGATAATATATGTGAAGCTGTTTTGTAAGCTATAAAACAATTTATTATACAAAGAAATGGAATAAAAGTCTCTAGTCTTTAGATAATGTGTGTGCTGTAGTCCTCTCAGGCTAGATGGTTGTGTTTGGTGTATTCTACAGATGGTAAATCCTATAGCAGTAGAGAGAGAGACTTTACACAGGAGGGGTGGCTTGTGGGCTGATGCCTGAATGGGTGTCAGCTGGGGTGGGGAGAGGAATGGGAGCAAACGGGAAGGGGGTACCAGGTTGGGGTGGATGAGTGAGAAGAGGCTCAAGGGAGCACAGAATGTTTCTTTCAGAGAGCATGCGTGGGCTGGTCAGCACTCAGGCTCGTGAATGAGAGCCTTTGAGCCTGAGGCAGGAGTGGAAAGCACTGGTTATAATGGGACCAGATTGTACAGTACATGTACCCTGCAGTAAATTGCTCACATTACTCTGGACACTCAGAAGCCTTTCTGGGAAGGGAAACCTTCCCTGGCAGGGAAGGGATGTGGCGCAGATATTCTGGGAAGATTTATGTTACCAGGGAAAAAAGTGTTGGTACTACTTGGGTAGAGATCTTTTTTACCTTTTTGTCCCTTCTCTGTTTATTAGCCAAGTATACTGTCTAGCTTTTCCTTTTTGGTTTTTGGAGACAAACTCTTGCTATGTAGCTCAGGCTGGACTTTCGCTGTTATAATGCGGTTGTACAGTGCTGCTGGGCCCCCAGGAGCTGGGCTGAGGGATTTTTGCCTCTGCATTAAATAATCCCAGGCTATATCAGAATACAGTATTTGTTAATCTGTTTCATTATAAAAGTAGCACATTTAGAAATACATTTCACTCTATATAAAAATTTGGAAGTTACAATAAATGTTAAGCTTTAAAAATTCACTAGTACCGAACCTTTTGGGGGAATAGTATCTGTTCTTACACATGCACATGCATGTTTTTAAAGTGAATGCTAACTTATGAATTGTGTAATTATTTGCATATCATCTTTGTATTCAACCATTTAACACAAGTGTAGATAATTACAAACTTTGCGTAAGTGGCATTTTTTGGCTGCATTGTGGTCCACTGGTAGATTTGCTGTAGTTTTCTTTCTAACCATTCCACTTGGATTTTTAGGTTTTTGTCTCTTTATTTTATTTATTTTTTTTGTACCAGGAATTAAATTCGGGACCTTGCACTGAGTTCAAATACAAGGTCCTGAGTTCAATTCCTGGTACAAAAACATTACAAAAAAAATAATAAAAATGATACAGAATTTCAAAACGAGGTGATAGGAAATTAATGATTACTATATTGCATATTGTTTGGTGTTTTTTGGTGTTTTTGTTTTTTGCAGAACCAGGAATTGAACTCAGGCCCTTGCGCTTGCCAGGCAAGCATTTATTCTACTGAGCTATCTCCCCAGCCCTATATTGCATATTATTAACTTCATGTAGTAGCATGTTCTATTTCCACACTTGGAATTACATATCAGAGAACTTTAAAGCCCTTGCTGAGAAGCACCTGACAAGATGAAAAATGTTACAGTCTACACTGGACCAACTGTGTTGGAAGGCTTAGAACAAGCCACCGGGTCATGAATTTGGTTGTTGAAGCATGATGAATTTCTTTCTCTTGAACCTTTTAATTACATTTGTTTTATAGACTTAGTTTTTGTGAGTTACCAATTGCTTATTTACGTATTGTGGTTTTCTTTCTACTCAGTTGCCCCACTGTAGACTAAAATACTGAAAATTGCAAGAATGCCAGATAACTAGCATTGTAAAACATGGAACCTGCTTTACATACGCTGCACAGTTGCAGTTTCTGGTTGCACTACTTGCTGGATGTCTTAACAAATGATTGCTTACATTGAAGGCCTATTTTCTATTAGACTAATGAGCTTTGATCTTCACTTATTGAAACCTACCTATTTTGCAGAAATAAGAAAAGTAATTTTCATTGTATTCAACAAGGTATAGTACCAAAATAGCACATTACATTTTCTAAATTTTATTTTGGATTTGCTTTTTTTATCTTTTTCATATTTATGCCAATGCTAACAAAATAGATCTCAAGCTTTGTTTTAATAGACCAGTTATTTATGACAGGAAGTGTTCTTAAGTGAAAGACTGGGCTAAATAATGAGTTCAAGGCCAGCCTTCATTACAGAGCCACACCTCCATCTCAAAACAAGAAAGTAAAAGAAAATATAAAATTAGTTGAAGGAGATTAGAAAACAAAATTCAGATGTAGTTTTGCTTCTTCCTCGCTGAGTTTAAACAGGTCACTTCACATTTCTGAGCTTCATCGGTCACCTTTTTAAAATGGAGAAACTAGTAGCTGCCTTAAAAGAGTTATGACTTGATAACATAAAATAGTGTAAAGCACTTGTGTAATCTCTGGCCTGCAGTAATTTTTAGCTTGCTTCCCTCTGTCTGTCTGCCTTTCAGCCTGCTGTGGCTGAGTGCATATGTCCTCATGAGTACCTCTCTGATTTTTGGCCATTCTTGTGCTTTTTGCCAGGACTGAAATGATTTCTCACCACCTGACCTGTCCCTTCCTGTAGAAATGGTACTCATTCTTCAAGGATCAGATGTAGTGCTGATTTTTTTTTTCATGAAGCTCAGCACTTGTGCAGATTGTGGGGGAAAATGATATAAAATACGAAACAAGATAAACTATTAGGTAGTGTCAAGAAACTAAAAAGGTAACAGGAATGAGTATAACATGGTATTTATATTTGCTTTGTTTCGTTTAGGTATTGCAGGGGTTTTTGAGACAGGATCTTGACATATGGGTCAAGCTGACCTTGAATTCATTATATAACCCTGGCTGGCCTTGAACTTGCAGCAATCCTCAGCCTCCCAAGTGCTGGGATTACAGGCATGTGTACCATATCCAGCAGGTATTTGTCTTGTACTTTATAAAACACTGTAAAAATGAGATGATCCATTCTGATGAAGTATGAAAATGTCTTTTCTTTGAGTTTTCCCTTGGTCTTAATTACTACTCAGAAGGCTATAAATTTTAATAGAAAAGTGATAAAAACAGGAGGCTGTCCAGCAAACTAATAATAAGTAATCTGCATCTTAACTTTTTTAAAAGAATATATAGATATAGATATATATGCGTGCATGCTGTTGGTCTCCAGGTAAATATTTTTAGTGTGGGCCTCATTTCTTGTCAGACCTTTGACTCATTTCTTTTCTTTTTGACTCGTTTCATATGTAGTTTTATTTTTTGTCTCTTCCTCTAACCACATCTGTTCTCTCTGCAGTAGAGAAATTCTGCAGTACATTTCCAGCCCTTTTACCTCCTGTAGCATCTTAAGGCAGTGATGGCGAACTGCTGAGAGGTTTCAGCTTAACAGTGCATTGTGGCTCCCGTGTGCTTCCAGTCCCTTCTGTGCCTTTCTTCCTTGAGTGCTGCTGCTTGGGTGAACGCGTACTTGCGTTGGCTGAGTAACTGGCACTGCATCTTTCAGGACCCCTGTGCAGTCGTTCTCCTGCTTACCTAAGGCGCCTGTTTCTCCACCTCCCTCTCCTTGGTGCTGTCACTGATGCTGCCAGTTCACTCCCTCTAAGACTCATACCTCTTAATCTTTTATCTTTTGATCATTATGTGTACATACTGTTGTTCTTCAGGATCCTTAGCAACAAATGCTTTTTTTTTTTTTTTTTTTTTTGCCTTCTTAAGTTTTATGAGTATACAGCTATTGTCTTTAGATGTAGCATTCCTTAAATTGCAACAAATTGTGAGATGCTCATTTTCCATGCTTCTGTGGATTTTAACCCCAAAAATTGATTTTACCTTGCTAAAGTGGTAAGAGGAATGTTCATGTCGGCAGTGCTGTATACATGTAGAGTACTGTAACTTACATAATAATTATTAACAAAAATATATATATAAATAAGTTTGAAGTGACAGGTGAGTTTGATAGTCTCAATTTTAGCAAGGCAGTATAATTCATGATCTTAGCAAGATTTTCTATAAGCAGTAGTACATTTGAGTGGATTTAACCATTTTAAATTTTTGCACTGTGATAAGTTTAGTAAACTAAAGTTTAGACAACTTTTAGAGTTCACATAACTACCCTAGTCTTTTTTTGTGTGTATGTGTGATTATTAGAAATAATCCAAATACAAAATGAAAGTTAATAAAGTATTACAATTCAGAAAGATTTCAAGCTGAAATATTTTTTACTTACAACCAGTAAAAGTTTAAGTAAAATAAGTATACAACCATTTAAAATGTATGAAAATTGCATTACATTAATCCAGTATACAGACAACAATCTGTCTGGGCATTTTTGCATGTAAGAGGCAGTGTGCTCACATAGTACATGCTTACTGTTTGCCAAGTATGACTTGCCTGCTTTAAGATACATGAATGTAACTTTAGGGAACGTACATCTGAGGGACACAAAAAGTCATCTTTATTCATTGGCAGCCAGCCATCACCAAGTGGTGATGTTTAACTCTGGTTGTCTTTATTCTAGGCTTTTTTTTAGGGCTGCTGGCAGGATTTCACACAATGGCAGGAGAGGTCTAGAATGGTGTGTCTTGCTGCTGCAGACGCAGATCTGAACAGTGTAGGTAGGAACTGCCTCATGTTTCTGTCAGTATCTGAATAGCTTGCTGTGCAACGAACACCTCTTCCCTGGAGTTCTCAGCACAGAGGTCATGTGGCCATATCTAGACAGCACAGTAGGGCTTCCTGGGAAGTCGCCTTGGCATCACTATGAGTCCGATCTGGGCAGTGTGACCCTGTACTAAATACACTTAAAAAATTATTCTAATAAAAGACAATCTCAATAATTCTTGAAATACTTTCACTCTCTTTGAATACACTTATCACATCATTCTTGCTACTTTTTGAAGCATTGTGGAAGTCTATTGTGATTAAAAGGAAAAAATGAATGCTGCTAGGTATCATAATTACAAGAAGAACCTAAAAAATAGTGTTGACCTAAACTATACTTCCTGTTGGGAAGTCACCTTGTATGTCTGTCGTCCTTCTTCATTGGTATTCCCAACATCAAGTGGCCCCAGTGCTGAAGCCTGTTTAAAATATTTTTAGTTTCTTACATATGTACATGAACTATATTGTATATTTGATATATGGCCCAAGACAATTTCCCTTTCCTCAAAAGGGAGGTAGAAAAACAGGTAGGCCACAGGTTGGATGCATAAATAAGCTTTGAGAAAGTTCTGTCACATCAGAACTACTCTATTGGTGCTAATTGTCAAACCTCTCATTTAGTATTTGTCTTTATCATTCGATGGTGCTTGTAATTTTAAGTTGGGATAATAAGTCAGAAAATAAGTCGGGATACCTAATTACTACTATTCTTGGACTTGAAACATACTTCTCTGACTGTAAATACCTTTTTCCATAATTAAACAGCTTCTGAGATGTCAAACATCACCTGGAAAGTGATGTAATAAATGTATAGTTTAGGTCAACACCATTTTTTAGGTCCTTCTTGTAGTTATGACACCTAGCAGCATTCATTTTTTTTCTTTTAATCACAACTAGTAGACTTCCAGAACACTTCAAAAAGTGGCAAGAATGATGTTAAGTGTGTTTAAAGTGAGTGAAAGTATTTCAAGGATTATTAATGAGATTGTCTTTTACTATAATAATTTTTTAAATGTATTTAACACAGAGTCTCACTACCCAGATTGGACTCATAGTGATCCTGTTTTCAGCTCCCAAATGTTGGGATTATAGACACACACCACCACACCCAGTCTCAGTGTCTTAGTGGGCCCTAGGAGCAGGGCTGGCACGGTACACCAGGGATCAAACACAAGTCCCTGTGTCTGCCTCAGCAGGTGCTTTAATCCACTGAGCTATCTGGCTGGCCCATAGTATAATTTTTTTTTTAATTTAAACATTCACTGTATATTCTGATCACCCCTTACAGCAAAGGCTGTCAGCCAGGTAAACCAGTCATTATCATTTGAGAACTTGACCTTAGGTAGTGAGCTCCTCCCTGGACCTGGATGTCACTGTCCTCATCTTTTAGGTGAGGACAGCCGCCTGAACTTTAGAAAAGAGTAATGAGGGGACCGGGGAGATAGCTCAGTGGAATAAGTGCTTGCCTGGCAAGCATGAGTACTGTCTTACTTTGTACTCGTTGCTGGGACAAATACCTGACAGTCAAAGTGAAGGAAGGAAAGGTTTATTTAGCTCACAGTTACTGGAGGTCTCAGTCCATATTCAGCTGACCCAAGGCTGAGTGGTACAGGGCAGAGAGCACCCAGTTCATGGTGGTAGAACAGTTTCAACAGAGGCACCTGACCAACCAGGATACCAGAGAGCAACAACATGAGTCTGTCTCATTATATTACATTCAGGCTCTCTGCCTTTGGATATGTATCCTAGACCACACCCAGAGTCCCAGCAATACTCAGACCCATAATCCTAGCAGTACTAAAACACAATCCCAGTGGATCATGAGTCAAGTTTCAAACTCTAGAAGTCCCTGCCCCATGATTACATGAGGCTTTGTGGGGACAACTAGACAAACCATAACAGGTCCTGAGTTCCATCCTTGGTGCCAACAACAACAAAAAAAAGCAATGAGCATTTAGTGCTATGGCTACACATGATGGAATTTTTGTTTTAAAAAGCCCTCTTAGCCATCTAAAGGCAGCAATAGTCTGGAAAGGTAACCTTAAATACATTGCTAAGCCAGGTGTTTTGTTAAATGTTCATAATATTTGAAATTATAGTTTGAATTAATAACAGTAGCAAATGGCTTTCTTACCTCTTAAATGCTATAGAATAGTGAAGGCAAACCTTTTTAGAGACAAGTGCTCAAACTGTAAACCCATCCATTTCTTGCAAAGTACTAGCACTGAAGTTAAACTGGAATAAAGAAGTTTTAGTTTCAAAAAAAAAAAACTTAGGCATTAATATTTTTGTTCTAAAAAAAGAATATCATATGCTGTAGGTTTGTCACAATTGTAGAACTTTGCTTCAAACCATCTTGTTCTCTACTAGTCTTGGGGTCTTGGGAGTGCTTTGGATTTTTTTTTTTTTTTTTTTTTTTTTTTTTTTTTTTTTTTTTTTTTTTTTTTTTTTTTTTTTTTTTTTTTCCTGTATTTAGGGCAGGGTCTCACTGTATAAACTCATAGTGATCCTCCTGATTTCAGCCTCCCAAGCAGGGGCATTACAGGTGCACATCACCACATCCAGTCTCAATTGCCGGCCAGGCTGTCACAACACACCAGGGATCAAACCCTGGTCCTTGTGTCTGCCTAAGCAAGCTCTTTAGTCCACTGAGCTATCAGGCTGGCCCTGGGAGTAGTTTTAATTATAAAAATAATACATGCTTCACAGTAAACATTTCAGCAATGCAGACAAGTACATTAGTTCATCTGTACTTTTACTCTGACCATAAAACTTGATTTCCTCTGGTTTGGATTTTTCTTGGCTTGTTGGCTACTAGTAGGTTGATTAGGTTTGGGTTTTCAAATTCAAAACACTGCCTTAGTATCTCACTGTTTTTAGTGATTGCTTATATTATCTGAGGAGAAAAATTCCTATTCTACTGCTCCTCTTACTAACAAAAGCGCTCTTAAGCTATAGTGGCCTGTGCAGTTTATAACACTATAAAAGCCCCAACTAGGAAGCTTGCAGACTCACATAAAGCCAGAGTTTAATTGAGCTGCATTATGAAAAGTTCTAATGATAGAGTGAGGAATGAGGGGCTCTGAGGACATAGCTCAGCCCTCCTGCCCTCTTGGCTTTGCTGGTGTTTTTCTCTGTTTAGTTCTTCAGTCCCTGTATAAGATAGTAAATCTACCTATTGAGGGCATTGTTGTGACTATCATCAAATTTTGGGGAAAAGAGAAATTAAGAAAATTTTAAGTTTCCAAAAACAAAACAGTGGAGTGAAATTTATATCAAAATACACATATTTGCTTCATAAGCTGGCTCTTTAATTTTATCGGGGCTAGCAGGATGGCTCAGTGGTCTAAAGCCCTTGCTTAGGAACGCTTAGGCAGTGGCAGGGACCATGTTCAATCCCCAGCACCACATGCTGTGCCAGCCCTGCTCCTAGGACAGGCTGAGCCAGTCATAATAAAAAAATAAAATAAATACAAAATAATTTTATCTATAGTAAAGTAAAACCTCAGTATAAAACTTTTGTTCTTTTTTTTTTTTTTTCTTTTTTCTTTTCTTTTTTGCGGGACAGGGGTTCAAACTCATGACCTTGCACTTGCGAGGCAGGTACTTGTGCCACGGAGCTATGTCCCTGGCCCCTACATTTTTTTCTTAAAAGATTGAGCTTAGTGCTGAGGCAGCTATGTCTAAAGCTGGTTTTCAGCTGTCCCAGTCTGCACGACCATGTTAAGGCACTCCAGCCTGCCAGGAGGACACCACCCTGACAAGCCCAGGAGAGACAGACTGCTACAGCTGTCTGGTGCCTCGGTGACAACACCTGACAGTGGAAGGGACTTGCTGGACCTGCCTGCACGGCCCTGTTAGTCTGGCCTCTACCTTTCAGATGGCACTGAGTGCTCGCCCACCTGTGCAGCAGTGGCCAGGGCACACAGTAGACAACCCATGTTGGCCTGCTTTGTTTCACTAACACTGAACACAGGAGTGAGATGTATGGTGTAAATGGCCTAGTGTAAAACCACCAAGAGGCCCCAGGGCACAGAAAAGTGTCCGCTTGTTACCCTCCCTGCTCTGCTATGATCCAGCACCCTTGTCTATTACACACTCAGGTTTTCCTTTTCCTGCAGACTAAGAAGATGCTACCCCGTTTTATCCTTCTGTCATTAGACTTGAAAATGTTCCTTAAATCTTTTGTAGTAGTACTGACAAAACAGTAGATGCTGGTCTCTCTCCTGGGCTAATATCTTTTTCTTTAAAAAAAAAAAAAAAAGTCTTAGCTGTAGTTCAGCTAAGAACTGGGTGTTGACTTCCCTGTGTTGCCCAGGCTGGCTTCAAGCTTCCAGCAGTCCTCCTGCTTCAGCCTTGCAGGTTCTGGAACTGCCGGTGTGTCTGCCATGCCAGGTTCCTAGACTACTGTTTTAGTACAAAGATAGGGAAAAGCAAAATGAAATTCTGCCTTGTGATTCACTCCTACTATGTGCATTATTTTATTGAACTTTTTACTAGGCCCTCAAGGCTATAATACTTTATGTTCTGCTTATTTTGAAGGGATTACTGACTATTGTTTGGAGTGAGCCTAATTTTCTTCTCAGGCCCTGGCAGATAAGCTGCTTCAGTATGTAGCGACTGATTTATTGGCAAGTCCTCCAGCCCCTCTTGATCTTAGTTTCATTGTGATGAAAACAGTACCTCCCTCCCAGGATTGGTGTGAGACCCAGAGGACCCCAAAGCACCTATGTGGGGGACGATTTGCTCAGCCCATAATTGCTTTGTGCTTCCTATGAGATACAGCAGTGGGCAAGGTAAACATAGTCTCAGTGTCCATAGAGCTTAGAATAGGAGGAGAAGCATTGATTTTAATTGGAGAAGGGAAGAAATACTACAAGATACAAGTCACCAGGTCAGAGTGCAGGTCTCCCTCTGAAGAGAGGCTTTACTCAGCACAGTTAAGCTTTCTAGACACCAAAGGCTACCGAGATGGTCATTAGCACCAAGATAACTACTAGTTGGGGTCTGGTCAACGAAGGGTTTCTAAACCCTCAGGTGAGGATTTGACGCTTTTCCTATAGCATGGGCCAACTGAGATGATCTGCAGTGGCCACCCATTCTGCTGCCGCCTCCTGCAGGGTCACAAAATCTGACAAGTGGTATTTTTGTTTGTTTTGTAATCTTTTCCAGTTGAAGGTCATCTGTGGAAGAAGTATGGAAACCAAACAGGTGGTTTTATACATAATATCAAGTAGAAGTTAGTTTTTCCAGTCCATGGTTTACAGTATCAATATTCAAGGTTCTACAGTGGGCCCTGGGAAGCTAAGTGCAGCACAGGAATAGAACTATCTCAGGAGGACAAAGGCCTGTACAGGTGGGAGACAGCGGGAGTGTGGCAGCCAAAGCTAAAAGGTCAGGCCTGAAGTCTGACCTAGGAGGCAGGATGGTGGGCAGGAAGGAAGGGCTGGGTAGAGAAGCCTCAGGGGTAGCACACTAGCCCACGGGCCAGCCAGTGTCCCTAGACAAGTTGCCCAGGACAGTAACCCTGTTGGCAGACCAGGCTAGCACAGTCCTACTGCTCTGGGTCACGAGCCAGAGACCCTGGTCTGCAGCCCTGTGGCTCACTGTTACCGCCCCCTTTTTTTGGTGATTTTTAGTTAGCTGGGATAAGAGGTACCTTAAGAATGCCCAGGATGCACCCTGCCGAGTGAGTGTGTCAGATTCTTGTCCTGGCCAGACAGACTGGAGGCTGTGGGCTACAGGAAGTGTCTTCTGGGAATGGAATGGAAGGAGTGTGGAGTGTGGCAAGAAGGGCTCCCTCCCAGGTCTGGATGGTGTGGGGCAAGGAACCAGGCAAGGCCATGGCCAGGCTTCCAGGTCTTCCGTAAGTGCAGTGGAAGAACTAAGAAAGTCCCAAGCAGGAGATAAACTAGGGCACCCACCCTAGCCTGTGGAGAAGCATAGGGTGCTGGGGGCAAGGTGAGAGGCACATTGGAGTACTTAGTGACAATCGTCTGAGTGAAGGGTGCCGAGTAGACCTGGCTGTGTTGGCTTGTCTGTGGAGCGTGAGGTGACACCAGGTTCAGGCATAGTCGGCTGGGTGGGTGGTGAGGCCCTACATTGCCTTCTGGTCACTTTATCTTCGCTGAGATAGTACCTGAAAGCCTCAACCTAGACGGTTTTATTTTGCCTTGAAGTCCAGAGGATTTGGTCTGGAGCTGGCCCAGGCAGAATGCCATGGTAGAGGAAAAGCTGCTCGGCTCGTGACAGCCAGGAAGCAGATAGATTGGGAGCTGGAGAAGGAAATAAAGCCAGGCTACCCCTGATGCCCTTCTCCCTCCAGACCCCACCTCCTGACAATGCCAAAAGCCCTGCCTGTGAGCCCATGGGATTTTGGGGGACATCTATAAACTAACATCTGTGATAATGGAAGCTCTTAGAGAAAGACAAGGTAAGGAGGAGTGTGAATAATTGAGAACTGTTGGGGATGTGACTTCTGGATACCTGTTGGCCGAAGGGCAAGGTTGAAGCACATAGATCCAGTGTTTATGGAGCCTAGGAAAGAGGCTAGCTGGACATAGAAATCTCAGAGTTGTGAACATGTAGGGTGTATTGAAAGCTATAGGGTTGGGGGATCACTTAGAAAGAATTGTATATGGCTAAGAGCCCCTGCATCTAGCCCTGAGGAACCCCAACATTCAGAGATGGAGAAGAAAAGGGAGCGCTCAAAAGCTCTGGAGGGAGATCTCACCTCAGATCAGGGACACAGAGTGGGAGAGGTCTCAGCTTCCTGAGGACTGGAAAGAAAGAAGCCACATTAGTGAATCGAGGAGCAGGTGGTGGGAAAGGAAAAACGGAGTGCGGGCCTCTTGTCCAGAGTTCTGTTGTGAAAGAAAGAAATAGCTTCCTCATTGGAAGAGGAGGATGCAGAGTTAAAGTCTTAATTTTTGTTTTAGAATGGTTGTAAAAGGAATTGAAACTAGTAGTTTTCGTCCTGATTGGCTGGGAGAACAAAAGAACCACAGAAGCTGCCCCAGTCACCAGAGGCCAGTGCCCAGGTCAGCTGAGACGCCCCGCAGATCAGGACAGTCAGGTGACTGGGAAACAGTCACTCATGTCACAGAGATCCCAGAACTCCCATAGGAATGCTGAAGACTGACTGAAACAAAGCCAGCCTTGACAGCCTCAGTAACAGAGCCATGACAGGAGGAAGAGGCTTCTGCCTCTACTGTGGATAGCAACAGCTGCAGAGAATAAGGCCAGCCTTTGCGCCTTTGGGACGTTCAGGCTGACCCTGACCCAAGTAACAGGGTCTGTTTCTGAGCTCCAGCAGCACTGCTTCCTGGCTGTGAGGCAGAAAGCATAACTGGCAGCAGGACAAAAGGTCAACTGTCATCACTGGTTTGTCAGGGTTCCCAAGCTCCCAGCTGCCTCCCGCCAGCAACTCACCTGGAAGCAAATGGTACAGCAGAACACAGGGCCAGAGTGCACCCTCAAAAGAGGACTGGACAGAATGTGCCACGCAGATTCAGTGGCTACCAAGAAAGACTTTAAACTGGGAAGGTTGGAGAAATGGTTCAGGTGAAGCCATGAACTTAGTGTTCATAAAAAAATGTGTGACACAGATGTATAGCGGTTGGAGCCTGCTTTAGTTTACATAGGAAAAGGCAAGAGAATGAGGTACCCCATGTCCAGCTAGGGAGAGTAAATGTGAAACCAAGAGCCATGAGCACCCGGAAGAAATCTCATCTGTGTAGGCCTTGAAATGCCTGGCATTGGAGAGGCAGAGGAGTGGTATGCATCGTAAAGTTGTCTAAGGACACAGCTAGACACCTATGTAAAGAAGCATGCCGGAGTGCATTTGGGAGGAGACGAGCTGAGAGACGGAGAAGCTATGTTTGCCATAGGGGCAGTTGAAAATTTCCAGACTCCTCAGACAATTCTGCCCACTGAGCTGGATCAGTTCGGGCAGCCTGTTGCTAAGGGCCCAGGAGAATGGAGGCCACAGCTGGAACTCTTATCAGAGCTTGGCTACAGCTTGTAGGACAGCAGGCAACATTTCTTGTGAGAAAAAGAGCCTTTAAAACAAGAAGAAAGCCATGTTCTAGTTTTCTAAAGGGTAAGCTTGCGGCGCTTGTCCACTCTGCTGAAATCACTGCAGGACGCTCACACTGCAGATGCGCATGCCCACCTGGACCAGGTAAATGAGGGCCTCCAGGGTGGGACCAGGCACGGGAGCTTATCGTTGTTTAGTTTTGTTTTAAACTTTCCAGACTTTTTCTAATATGGAGCCAGGGTCAGGAACCACTATTTTTAAAACTTTAGAAGAGTAAAACTTTTTAAAAAGGCTTTGTTTTGTTTGAGACCTATTTTTCTCTTTATATCAGTTCTGTCTTTGCATTTCTCCTCCATCAGAGTACCGTTGTCAAACTTAGGACAAAACAAACACAGTCAAAAGAGAACCTTCTAGTACAATGATGGCGAAATTTCTAGAGATTCGGTGCTAAACCGTAACCCAAAACCCACTTATTTATTACAAAGTGCCAACACTGAAATTAAACTAACATAATGAGGTTTCTGTTTAGAAAAAGCAACTTGCTTAACATATTTTGTCTTAAAAACACAACATATGTGCTGTAGGTTCACGTTCACTGCTGTAGTAGTTGTGCGAAATATGTCTGTCTCTCAGCACTAATAACTTGCTTTCAGATCTCTGAAAACATCTGCAGACATAACTAAACACTAGCACATCCTAAAGCTTATGCTAAAAGGACAGTGGCCAAAAGGCAGAACTCAACTGTCCAAAAAGAAATTCACATACAGTACAAACCAGCAAGCTTGAGTCTGATTTCTAAAAAAACTGCAGCATGCTTAATTCCAAATTAATCTGTGACAAGCATGGTGGTGCATGTTATTTGAAATGCTGAGGTAGGAGAATCACAAGTTTGAGATAATTTGTGAAGCTTTGCAAAGAAAGCAATAAGGGAAATCCGGATTATTTCTCTTTGATACATGGGATGATGTTAGCAGTAGAGGTTATCCCTCATTTCATAAAACCATTCAAAAACACTTTGCATAGGATGAAGAAATGTAGACCAAGTTATTACTCAGTTAAGCAGTTTAAGTGGATGTACTGCTTGAACAATGAGAGCCAAACCCCACTCATGGTAATATGCTTTTTCACTTAGAGGAAAAGGTATCTCTGATTCTTGGGTTCTTTCTAAGCTATAGTTGTGACCCTCTTTCTTCCTGGAAGCGCATTGTAATGTGAAGGGTCTTGTGTACGGGGATGTGCTCCAGCCCAAGGGTGATGTGGAAAGCCATGGACCACCAGCCTGACAAAGCCTTTCCCAAGCCTCACCTGAGCCTAGAACGGGAAGGAATACAGCACAGATCGGGCCCTGACCTTCTGGTTTCCCATCCACCCTCATCTGTTGTTTTCTAGCTCTAACTTTGGTGACTCACTCCACAGTTCTGATCCAGACAACAGAGAACCATTTTAGCAAGAACACTGACCTGGTTTTTTGTAGATGTCCAAAGGCCACCACCCGCCCTGCATTGAGCATCCCGGTGCTCACCACCTCAGAGGCCACCAGGCCTGAACAAGCTCATTCGGCACCCATTGCTATCAAGGAAGTCTCAGAGATGTTTCCCAAAGAATCCCCTGTGAAAACCCCGGGCTTTTTTGTTGTTGTTGTTTTGTTTTGTTTTGTTTTTTGTTTTTTTCTTGGTAACCCAGTTTTGTAATCACATGGATTTTCTGGAATATTTTCGGACAGAACCAGATTTATTAAAGAAGAGCTACTGAGTGTTTGAAACTGTTTTTGCTTCAGATGTTGACAATGTTTAGTTTTTTCTGTGAATATAAATCATCAGAGTTCAGAGGTAAACTTTAGTGGAAAAGGTGCAGGCAACAGAGCCCTAAAGTGTAGGGGCCTGTAGAATTTGTCTTGGGTAAGAGCACAAGGTCTGCAGCACATAGTGTCTGGGCCAGGCTCCTGTCCTCTGGCCTTGCTGTCCCATCCTGTCTCCACAGTCCAGGTGGCCTACAGCAGCCACAAGTCAGTCCTGGCCGGAGAGTGGAAGGGGATGTCTGTCCTTGCACACAGACACACACACACTTGTGTGTGATTGAGACAAGGAAGTCTTTATTTGAGAGCAACCAAGAAAAACAGATCCTCCTGAGAAGGGTGTCAGGAGAGGACAGGTATTAAAGAGCAGTGAAATGTCTTTCTAGTGAGTTTCTGAAACTACCAAACTTTGAGTGGTCCAGGCAGGGACAAAGCCTCATCTCATCCAGAAAACAACATGGAGCTTCAAGCAGCAGAACCACCATCACAAAGGCCAGCACTCTGGCTGAGCAAATGGCAGGGGTCTTCCCCTAGGTGGCTGGAAGCAGGCCCCGGACTTGCCCCACGAATCACAGGCTCAGTAGCACTGCTGAAGAGCTGCTCGGAAAGGGCAGACCTGTTGAAAAGAGGGAACCTGGTTTCCACATGTGCCTCTTCACGTGCATGATCTGCTTTCTTGTCACTGCGTGCCTCTCTTGTCACCACGGTGATTCCAGCCAGTCCCGGGCATTTTTCGTTTATCTCTAGATTTAGCACATTCCTTCCATTGAGCTCCTCCCTTTTATTCCTCTGGCTGCTTAAAACGATTTTTCTGGAGCATTTGAACAAACCCACATACATTCTTCTCCCTTCACTTATTTTTTAAGCAAAGAGAATGCTGCTTTCTGTTATAAGAAAGAAAAAGAAAGCAGAGACAATTCTGTCCTCAGGGCCACATGGTGGATCACTAGTGGAGCATTCTTTTTCCACCTGTGTGGAACTTTAATTAGTTCAAGTGGGAGGTCGGTGCCAAGAAACGGGGCGCCACATCGCAGTTGCGATCTGCAGAACAGATTTCTTCCCTTAATAATGCTATTTCTAACTGAGCCCTGCCTGCAGAGTGGATATGGGAAGCATGTGCTCCAGACCTCTGCAGCCAGCCCTTGCCAGCTCGGGAGCTGGGAAGCGAGTCTTCCACCAGATGAGCAGAACTCCAGGTCCCCGTAGAGTGTTTTACAAAGCAGTTGTCTTGGGTCAGTCACGCATTCACCTCCTAGGAAGTAAATAATGTCACCCCCTTTCTGGCAATGAAGAATTGAGGCTCAGATGTTAATTGCCAGAGAATGAACTAAAACAGGGCCCAATCTGTCTCTGCATAGCTAATGTCAGATGTCCAAGAACTGCCTATGGTTAGGAGAGGATAAAGGTCTATTTTTAACAGTGTGCTACATGTTCTGTTCTGCTTTCCAGAGTCCATGGTTGTCCTAAGCTTTGGTTTGATAGAATCATTTCCCATAATCCTCTGAGTTAGGCTTTGGCACTCTTCTGTCTTAGGGTCTTGCTTTGCTGTGTGGCCGAGATGTTCCCTCTGTCATTTGCACCTCGGATGTTTTAGTTCTTTGCTTGAATTTTGAAGTTCTTTGCCACTGTGAAGCTGCTGCAGTAAGAAAAGCAGTTCCCATATATGCTGTTTAAGAATTAGTGGGAATTAAAGGGAATAACTATATATCTGTAAATATTGCTGTCCACAAGCCTTCTGAATATTTCATTTCTAATGGAAGTACTAGGTGCTTTAAGCATCATTGCTCATTACAAAAATTGTGTAAAGGGGGAAGAGAGAATCCCATGGGGTAACAAGAATGACTTTTTTTAGTAACAACTAGCCAGTTTTCAAAGAAAAAATGTCATAACCAGCTCATAAGACTACATGGACATGTATTTTATATTAAAAATAGCTGAGTGCACAGTCATTCTAGTGGTTTGGAACAAGAGTCAGTGCTGAAGCTTGTAACATGAATTGTCATGTACCTAACATGGGCTTTTTAAGAGAAGAATTACAAGTTTTATAAATCCTAACAAACTTTAAAAGTGTGTCATTTACAATGTAAAATTAACGCTGTTCAAAGGCAGTGGTTGACTCAGAGCTCCCACATTCTGCTTCAGTTCTCTTGCACTCAGATGGTTTTCTTTAAAAATTAGTGATACCAGCTACGTGGGACTGGTTCCCACCCCTGCCCACGGAGCAAGGCGCCCCTGTGCCCATGGCAGCTGGGCCCCTCAGTCCACACGCCACCAGGAAGTACAGCAGGAGTCAGCATCGGTGCAGGAACCAACCCCCCCATACACACACACACACACACACACACACACACACACACACACACACACACACACACGGCTCCTGAAGTTCTCTTTTATACCCCTAAGCCACAGTTTTTAACTTGAAGAATTTCAAGTCTAGGTGGCATCTCTGAGATCTTCCCATCTGGCCTCTCTGTTTTGTACACGTAGAAGCAGAGGCCCAAAGAGGTTCAGCAGCTCCCCCAGGGTCACACAGCTGATAGTGGGACATCGAGGGTCAAACCCAGACCTGTGCGCCTGCAAGCCCCACACTCCTTCCACCGCCTGTCCTCCTGGGGAAGGGAAGATCTGCCCCCAGAGCTCCAGGCACTGCTGCTGGCAGGCTGAAGCCTTTTGCCACCGTCCAGGAGAAGCCCTGCAGAGGTGCTACCCTCTCGGCCTCCCAGATCTCTGCAGCAGCACTCTGCAGTCACTTTGGCTTCTCCCGATGGAGCAGTTCCTTCACTTTGTTCTGTGCTTTGCCTTCCAGGGGCATCCTTCTGGACAGGCACTTCATTCATTCATCCATTCATTCATTCATTCATTATTTTGTCTTTTTGAGACAGGGTCTTGCTATGAAGTTCAGGCTGGCCTTGAGCTCACTTTTGTAGCCCAGGCTTGGACAAGCACTTTATCAAGTGAGGCCCCTGTGGCCCTCGCCCCCTCATCCCCATTCCTGCTCCCTGAGTTTCCAGGGCTCTTCACCCCACTGCCCTCCTTCCTGTCACCAGCCCTGCAGCATGGCCATCGCCCCTTCTTCCCTCAGGCAAGGGAACCCATGTGGACCTTTGCACTCTGTCGCTCTGTGGAGTACTCTGCATTTTGCTGGTTTCTTTCCATCACATGTCTGCAGCGCTGCACACCCGAGCTCCAGCCACCTAGAAAGAATCGCTATTGTCATTTTGCCACTCTGGGACCAAGACTAAGTGCCCACTTGTGAAATGTACATAAGGAAGAAAAGCATCAGCTCCCCAAACGATGCCCACTAAGGACTCCATGAGCTGATACCAAACTTTTCCCTAATTTCCCTTGCCTTGCATCTCCCGATGAACTGCACCTGGCCACACGCTGCCACCCGGCTGCCCACAGAGCAGCAGTGCTCTGCATGGTGTCCGATTAAGCTGCAGCCACCTTTCCCTCATGCTCTCATAGCACCCCGACATGTAGGCGCCATGGCTGGCTGCGGATGAATGCGTTCAGGTCAGAATCTCACTAGAATGTTCTGGCCATCATAATTTACTCTTTATCTTTGTTCATACTGAGAATCGAACTCAGGACTTTGCACTTGCCAGGCAGGCACTTGTGCCACTGAATTATCTCCCCAGTCCCATCACAATTTACTCTTGATGCACAAACCTTGAAACCTTTCTTATGCACTGTGTAGGCTAATTCTCTCCTCGTCTTTTCCTTTTTGAACAGATACTCAGAGCTTTTCAGTTAAAGTTTAACTTTCACTCATTGCTCTTGTCTGCACAGATCTTTTTAACTCCTGGGCCTCTTACCTAGTTAATTAGCTTTACATGGGGAGACATGTATAGTGATCGTTCTTCGGAGAACTTGGTGCAAATATTGTGCAGGAGAAAAGCCACTAGCCTGCTAGCTTGGTGCCTGATTCTGTAACTTGATAACGATCCTTTATCTAGCAGTCTTTGGTAGAGATCTTTAACAGTCCAGTGAGGTTACGCTTACCTATGGCAACAGTTAGGTGGCCCGGAAGCTACTCAGCACGGTGGCAGTGAGCCTGCTGCATGCACAGCACACGGAGCTGTCTGTGTCACTGACCTAGGGATGAGTCCAGCATACTTCTGGGTGTGCATGGGTAGGTCTTGGAGGTGTGACACGGGTACCACATCTCGTCCCAGGCCACTGCCTTTCTGGTGCTGTTCCCCTGCTCCGGTTGTAAGGGAAACAATACTGTACAAGACACATAATTTTATAGGATTGTTTTATAATAGTCATCCAAAGAGTTAGATACAAAGAGAGTGCAAGAAATCTGTCCACACACTAAAGATCCAAAGAATCCAACTGAGGGCCTGGGCCTCATGGCAATGTCCTACACAAGTCCAGCTGAAGACCTCCCACATGTCCAGCTGGGGCTTTGGGCCCACCACAATGTCTTATGCAAGCCTGTCTCACAGATCTGCACTGGGAAGGCCCAAAGGTCAGTGGTAGAAGTGAAAAAGTCTGTGCCAGCAGGCTAAGGAGTCTAAACTGGAGCAAGGAAGCTATGCTCAAAGTAAGAGCCAGAGCTCCCTTGAAAGATACTACAGCCATCCTCAGCGACAGTAAGGTCCCAAGCTCCTCCAACAATGATAACAGTAGAATTCATATCAGGAAAGCCAGCGTGTCAAGCTCCTTCAGGAGAACCACCAGCAAGCACCACCCCATCTTCGCCAGTTCTGCTTTTTATGCTGTTAGCAGCAACCCTGAGGTGGGCCCTCCACGCCCATCACCGCCCTGATTCAGTTCAGCTGGGTGTTACAGATGAACCCTGAGTTGTGAATCCACCATGCCTACCCCAGCAACTGAGCAGCTTCGCGCCTCTAGGCTTTTCCACCATGATGTTCCCATGTTGGACCAGCTGACCATGGATGGACTGAGAGTCCTGAAGCTGTGACCCAAATCAGAATTCTCCTCTAAGCTGTGGGTGTTGGGTATCATGGCCAAGCAACAGGGAAACCTGAGTAGTGCACCATTCGTGACTGGCTGCTCATGTATACAGACATTAAGAATAACCCATTTGCCGGGCGTGGTGGCTCACGCCTGTAATCCCAGCACTCGGGAGGCGGAGGCAGGAGGATTGCTGCAAATTCGAGACCAGCCTGGGCTACAAAAGTGAGCTCAAGGCTAGCCTCAACTGCATAGTGAGACCCTGTCTCAAAAAGACAAAAAATAAAAAAATAAAAATAAAAAAGAATAACCCATTTATTGAGAACAGTTAGCAATTAAGGTTTGACCCCTCTGCGTCTCTGAGCTGCAAAAAAGCAAGTAAAAGGAAGTGATTTTAAGGACATAACTGGTATAAATAAATAAACAAACAAAAGTTCTGAAACAAGAAAATAAAATAAAAAATTCTTAAAAGAAAAAAAAAGAACAAGGGCCCGGCACCTGCTTAGGAAAGCTTAAGTGGCTGCAGGGACCGTGGTTCAATCCCCGGCACCACATGCTGCGCCAGCCCTGCCTTCAGGGCAGGCTGAGCTGGCCATATAAATAAATAAATAAACAAACAAACAAACAAACAAACAAACAAATAAATGTTCTGAAACAAGAAAATAAAATTTAAAAAAATAAAGTAATTAAAAGGACATAACTGGGAAGTTGCTGCCATGACTTCTGTCCTTGTCTCTGGCCTGACCTTAGTCACATGCCACACCCAGCAGAGAGGGATTCTAGGAAATGTAGTTCGTTCCTTGTGTAGCTGCACACCCAGCTGAAACTATCACACTGGAGGAGAAACGCCACAGGAAGACGCTGGCAGCCAGCCAGCCCAAGGAAGCGAGAAGCGCTCTGCGGGGAGAATGCTGTGGGAGAGGATCCGAGTGGTAAGCCGCTCTCAGCGAGTGGCTGTTACCAGGAGCAGAGCTTTGGACCTGGAGAAAAAATAGAACACTTAGAAAAGGAATGGGCTATGGGGTCAGGTGTCTCTGCTTCTGAAGATGAGCAGGAGGCTGTCAGGATTTCCCCTTCCAGGGAAGATGGAGAAAAGTTGGGGTCCACCTTGTAGGGAGGGGGAAGCACAGCCACACTGGGGGGCGGGGGGATAGAGGTGAGCTGCGCCCCAGCCTCCCCCCAGGAAGTGCCAGCTGCAGGCAGCCTGTTTGAGCCGCCAGGCCGCAGCAGGCTTGCAAGGCCGCATCTTTGGAGCCCAAGAAGCCACACCCAGTGCTTCGCTCTGGGGACCTCGGGCATCTTCAGGCCATGCTCAGGAAATGGCATTTTGCCCACAGCACAAGTGTTTCTCCTTCCTCTGCCTTGATTTTCATTTCTGTTTAAGTTCAGTAAAATGATGACTGAATTTTAAAATAATGGGACTCCTTTGCCCCCACTCTTAGATCACCATAGGTATTTCATCTGTTTTAAATACCCCACTCCCTGGGTTCGTGTGCTCTGATGGGAAGGGCTTTGCATAACAACAAAACTGCCTCCTTGGAGGGGTGCTGTCATTACTTCTCACCCAAGCAGGACATGTCACATAGGCTAAATAGTAGTGTTTCCCCCACTAAGCCAATTCCAAGCCAAGAAGATCATGGGGCTGGGGAGATAGCTCCGAGGCACAAGTGCCTGCTGGGCAAGTGCAAGGTCGTGAGTTCGAACCCTGGTCCCACAAAAAAAAAAAAGAAGAAGATCAGAGCCTGTAGCTTAAGGCAGCTACCCAGGGCCATCCTTGCAGAATGAACCATCAATAGGCAAGCAGTCTTGACCCAGGACCACTGTGGAGACTAAGCGGAAGGGCCTGACGGTGACCCTCAGCAATGACCCTCTGACCTGACTGCAGAAGGCAGGTGCAGCCTGGGTGTTCGTGAACCCACATGCTGGGCTCTGGGCTTCCATGGAGCAAGTTCTTTTTCTCCCACATGGCAGATGAGGGAGACAGGCTCCAGGGTTCACGTAAGGTGCCGCACCCCTCAGCACTCCTGCCTCAGCTCCCCTGATGCACAGGAACATGGTAATAGCCTCTGTCTGGAGGGACCGCCAAGGGCCAAGTGCATACACGTGGCTGTATTAGAGGCTGCTAATTCACCTAACTCCCTTCTGTCTTCTTTTTCTGTGGTAACAGACTGCTGCTTTCTGCCTCTGCAGCTGACCTCCCTAACAAGCGCTGGGCTTCCCAGTCTTCCCTGCAGCTCTCGCCCCGTAATGAAACATGAGTGGCTCTAAGGGCAGCTCACAGCTAGCCTTTGCTGCCTTTTCCTTCCTTGTCCATTCTTCTGATCTATTGCTTGGAATTCTAGTGCCTTTTTGGAACATGAGGATGAGAAAAGTAGACAAATAGCATGACGATGGCAGATGTCAGATGTATGAGCAGGAAGGAGCCTGTGTCCCTGTAAACTTCATGCCAGTCCTCGGCCACCTACTCCTGTCCTTTACTTGAGAAAGAAATAGCTTTTTTAACCACTGTTCTTTGGAGCATTTGTTACTTGCGCCTGAACCTAATTTCCACTTGCACAGTCTTCTGATGATGCTTAAAGCAGCATCTGGCTCAGGAGGCCATTCACTAAGTGCCAGTAAGAACTATTTTGTGTCATTAATGGATACGGTAAAGTCAAGTTATAAGGGCTGTCAAGGAGACTGACCATACTGTGAGCTCAACCAACCTTCTATAGCTGATTTGAGAACAACACCAAAATGACCCAGAGTCACCAAGCCCAGCCCATAAAGATTCTGGGCAGCAGCTCTGAAGGCCAAGGAGAGGATTCTGCTGGGACCAGAGGGGCAGGGTCGTCCTTGCTCAACTGTGCCTGCGACTCAGCCCTGCCCTGTGCTGTGCTGCTGCTCAGGCTCTGGAAACGCCGCAGCCTCTGTGGGCTCTGGAGCTAAGGCTTTGCAGGACCTGCTGAGACAGCTGAGGCTGGGGAAGAAGGAGGTGAGTGGGCTGGGAAGCCAGGCCAGAGCCCAGCGCGGCAGTGCACCAGGCCATCTGCAGAGCCGCAGAGCTTTGAGCCCGAGCCATTACAGCCATCAGATGCTTGATACTGAGTAACAAGCATCCCCACAGGGGATGAAACAGCAAGCACCCAGCAATGGGGCCAGGCCCAGGCAGGCCCTGTCCCAGCTCCAGGAGTATTTAGGTCGTCTTAGCCAGCAGCCATACAGAAAGTTTAGATTTGTGGCCCAAGTGTGAGCACCGGACAGCACCACAGAAGAGCCACATTCACTTAGCTTCCACCAAGACTTCTGCTAGCCAAGGCAAAGCACATGGTCATGCCCAAGGACAAAGGGGCAAAGAGTGTCTTCCCACTCTACCAGGATGTACTGCAAGTTCTGACCATGGGAGGTGAGGGCCTGGGTAGCCCAGGACTGTGGAGGCTTGGCACGTGAAGTCTTCAAGGTCACACCACCCTTCCAGCTCACAGCTCCTGTCTGTAGAGTGTTTGCCCACTCCACAGTCCTCATGGTCCAAAATGGTAACAGAATGCCAGATACCACATACACATTCCAGGAGGGCATAAGGTGTAATAACCCAATTTAGCATAGCACCTAAAGTAATAGTAGTAGCCTAAACCGGAAAGATGGAGTGGCGTAGGATATTAGGTTTCTCAAACAGCTGCACCTGCAATAGGAGGGGCATCTGGAGTTCACATCTAACTGTGCACTTTGTAGGGGTACCCAGGCCTTTCCTTGTAGCACTTTTCTGCCATCATTGTTAGGATCCTTTTCAGCTTATGTGTCTGTCATCCTTCCTGTCAGAGCTGTTCTAAGACCCGGCTGTGTCCAGACTGGTGGTGAAGCAGTCCTTCTGCCTCAGCCTCCCGAGTGCCAGGACCAGAGGCATGCACAGGCATGCAAGCCCAGCAGACTGGGTTCTCATCTCGGAGCCCAGACACAGCTTGTCCTCAGGACACTAATCCTGGGGACTACGTCAGGTTTTGCTCCCCCTTCGGGGAATGGGGAGATTTTTAGTGTGTGTGAGCACAGAAGAGCAAACAAGTCTTTGCTTTTCTTCTTCACTTGCTGGTGTTGTTTTGGGAGGTGTGGTGTCTGGGAGCCTGGCTACTCCTCTGGGCACCCTCCCGCTGCACTCTCCCCCTGTGCTTCTCCCGCCTCACCTGCCGGGGCCCACCCCTGCCCACCTCAGCCCGCACACCCACTACTCTTCAGCTGTGAGTCACACCTGACAGCTCCAGCCCAGACTTGGCTTCCTCCCTGCTCTGAATCATCTCCTGCAACTGCTGGTCACCATGCGCTGTATGTACATGGAGCTCACCCAGTGCAGGGTTGAGCCTCTGTGTCCATGCAGAGCCCATCCAGCCTCACTGGGCACAAGGGCGGTAGAGTGGTGCCTGGAATCAGGGACAGGTGGCCTCCTGTTGAGGAGGACGAGCCAGGTCCCCAGAGAGGGGCCAGCAGCTAGGAATGTTTTGGACTTGTGTGTTCAGGCTGGCCTTGAGCTCATGAGTCGTCCAGGGTGCTGAGATTAAGGCCTGAGCGACCAGGTCTGGGCCTCCACCTATTTTATTTATTTATCTTTTTTTATGCATTTAATACAGGTTCTAAAGGGTCTCACTACACAGATCCTCCTGTTTTCAGCCTCCTAAGCCCGGGGTTACAGGTGTGCTACCACACCCAGTCTCAGTGGAAGTCTCAGTGCACTCTGAGCACCAGCCTGCACTACAGGCCAGGGATCAGACGCCAGCGGCTGCGCTCTGCCTACACAGGCGCTTTAATCGGCTGAGCTATCAGGCTGGCACTTCTACTTATTTTAAAGGACACCAAAAAGACTATGTGACCGTTCAAGGACAGACACAGCCAAGGCTGACAAGACAGCTCATCAAAAGGCCACACCTAAAGGGAGGCGCAGCTCAGAGGTGACCTCCGGGAGAGCTCAGATGTGCATTTCTCTGTCACAGCCTCTGGGCTGCTGTATGGGTAATGAGGACCTTTGTTTGCCGGAGGTCTGAGCACCTTGCACCAGCTATGGCCGCCCTGACCCGTCTCCCGACTCCCTTGCTCCTGGTTTTCCTGTCTCACCCCCCTGGAGATGGGAAGCAGCGAGGTAACCCCTGGCCTGCGGTGGCGCTTTCTCCATGGTCGAGGAGGAAAACCTACAGCGCTAAGTAGCTGAGAGGCTGGAGGTGGGCGGCTCACAGTTAGAAGTCCGTCTCTGCGGCGGCGAGCACGCAATGTGCCTTAGCACCATCTCGTTTGGAGAGAGCTATTTTTGTCTTTCATCTTTACGGACTTTGTTCCAAAATAGGGGAGAGAAGTGTCAGAAAGAGAACTGAAAGACAGCCAACGTCTCCATCTCCGGCGACCAACTCATTGTCTTTCCTCATCACGGCCACCGCCAAGGTAGCCCCTGGGGCCTGGGGGACAGGCTGGGGCCGGCCCGCAGAGCGCCACGCCCAAGGTCCTTCCGTGGGATTTCTCAGCACCCTCCACGCAGCCGGCTTGTTGCCATGGTTACCAGTGAGTCACGTGACAGTCAGCCTCCTGGCAAGCACGGAACCGACTGCCCGGGAAGCCAAGATAACCGCTCTGTCCCCCTCTCCTCGGCCCACCTGGGTAGCCCCAAGGTCTTCCCAGTCCACACTCGCCCGGGATCGGGGCTGCCACCGCTGTCCCAACGAGGTCCCCTCAGGCCGCTCCAAGGCGTTTGGGAATCTCAGGACCCCACCCCACCCTGCACCCCAGCAGCTCTGTACGGAAAGCGCAGCCCTCCCCAAAAAGCCAGGAGGCTTTGAGTGAGAACAGTCAGGAGGTTCCCGGGGAGCAGGAAGGAGAGGGACCCCGCCTGGACAGCGAGCCCGCCAGGGCTCCCCCTTGCCCCTGCCCTGCCCTTTTGTCACTCCCTCACTCCCAGCCTCCATCCCCCTGCCCCTCCCTCTCTCCCTCTCCCTCCCTTCCCCCCTCCTTCCCTCTCCCACATCACTCCCTACCCGCTCCCTCGCTCTCCCCCTCCCTCTCTCCCAACAGCCCCAAGCTCCACACAAAGTCTGCCAACTAGGTGCGCTGGGAAAGACTCACGAGCACTCTTATCTTTCTGGTTCTCACACATTTTCTCCTCTCTCCATGGCAAAATCTGAGTGCGGGTGAGAGCCAAGGCAGGCCTGGGGAGGGCCTAGTGCCCTGCCCTGCTGTGCCCCGTGGTCCTGTCTGAGGAAAAGTAAAGAACACTGGGATAGAAGAGGCAGCTGGCTGGGGAGATAGCTCCGTGGCACAAGTGCCTGCCTGGCAAGTGCAAGGTCGTGAGTTTGAACACCGGTCCCATCAAAAAAAAAAAAAAGAAGAGGCAGCTGGCATGTAACTGGCTCAGGGCAAAGGCCCAAGACACCAGGACTGATGGGAGGGGGGTGAGGGGTGGACACAACTGAGGCAGGAAGATTGCAAATTCAAGGCCAGCTTTGGCAACTTAGCAAAATCCTGTCTCAAGATAAACTCTGAGAAGGGCCAGGAGTGTCGTTCAGTGGTACAGCACGAGAGGGGTCAATTCCTCAGCGCCAATGTAAAATAAGATACAAGGAACGGAAGAGGGGAGAGAAAACAGCAGACACCAGGGCATGTGAGACTACCCAGCAAAGTGCAAAAAGTATTACTATGCCTATGCGCTGTAAGACAAGCTTATAGATATTTTATCTCTTCACTGGATTTACATGTGCCTGACTGTATACAGTACAGTAGGACTAGCTGTGGCTGAGGTGCAGAGGATTTACAAAACAGTGTCTTATACATGAGCTAAGTACACTCCTGTCTTGTGTCCTGAAGTCCGGGGCTTGCCCTGGGGTCGGGGAACAGTCCTGGTCCTTTCTGTCACTCCAGGATCATAGACCTCCTCCTATGCTGTCCAGAGCCAAGGGCAATCCTCTGTATTCCCTGTACCCCCCATATTTCCAGAGGAGAAAAGGCCAGAGGTGCACACTTGCCTTTGAGGCCACTTCCTGGGAGGGGCTGGGGCCCCACACTTCTAGCACTGTACCCACTAGGCTTGAGCCACGGGGGCCATCACCTGCAGCAGATGCTCTGGGTGGTCTGTCCTCGGGTGCCGGGTCCCACTGAGAATGCTGTACTACAGAAGTTAGGAAAGCAGGGATGGATTTTGACCACAGTAATAGTAGAACAGCACATGTGTATACCTTTAAGGAAAAGAATGGGCTGCTGGTAGCACTGCCTCTGTTGGGTTTGTGATTGGTTCATTGGCTAGAGCTGGGGCTGGAGGTGTGCGTGCTACACGCACCCAAGGGCAGGTAGCCTGCCTATACTACAAGGGAGGAAAAGGCACCAGCTACCCTTCTCCTTTTGCCCCTCTTTGCTCTCGTTTTTTGGTACCTTCCACCATGATGAGTAGTTGCCTCTCAACTGCAACACCTGGCCTTGGAGCCAGTGTATTAGGGACTGAAACCTTTGTAAACTGTGAGCTAACTAAGCCTTTCCCTCTTTAACTTTGTGTGCTGGATATTTTGACCCAGCAATGAGAGAAAAGTAACTAAGACAGAGGAGGAGCCCACTAGAGGGAAGTTGGGTAGTTGGAGCACAGCGCCCCCTAAAGGTTGTGTTGGGAACCCACCACCCAGTCGGCTGCCCAGATACTCCTGTAGCCTTGGGGACAGAGTGTGTCTGAGGATGCAGAGGAGGGTGTCATCTAGACACCGAGGGAGCCACACGGAGAGAGGCCCTGGTGACACCGCACAGGATCCCATGTGGCATACACAGCACACACGCTGCTCCTGCACAGAGGAGCTGTTGTAAGGAACCTTCTTAGACCCCACAATCAGCAGGGTGAGAGCGCAGAGCCTGGGACTGGGTGGCTTCCTGGAGCAGGGCACAGTGCCTGGCTGGCTGTCTGCACGGGGAGAATTCCATTCCCATCTTGTCCCTACCTACTTACAGGTTGTTTTTGGTAGCCAGCCTAGGACCCATCAAATACACATATCAGTTAGTTTAATCCCCCCAGGACCAAACATACATGCATGGGGCCACGCTGTGGATGGGACCAAAGGCCCATGCACACTCAGGACAAGCACTTCCCATAGCTCCACCCTAGCCCAGGAGCCAGGATTTGAACTCACTCCAGTCTGTCTGACTCAGGAGCTGTGAGTCACCTGCGCTGCTTCCTCAGCTCCACCCTGCTGTGTCCCCAGGCTAAAGGCTCCAGAAAACATTCCTCCAATTTAGGCACCTTCCCAAGCTAAGCGCTTTGACCACAAAAGAACAGTCTCAAAACCAAGGGAAAGAAGGCTCTCTCTGAGGTCCTCTCTCACCCTAAAGGCTAGGTCCTTCAAAAGACTCACTCGTAAGAAGGAAGACTAGGGGCCTGGTGGGATGGCTCAGTGGTCTAAAGTGCCTGCTTAGGAAAGCTTGGGCAGCTGCAGGGGCCACAGTTTGATCCCCGGCATCACATGCTGCGCCTGCCCTGCCCTCAGGGCAAGCTGAGCCAGCCATAAAAATAAATAAATAAACAAATAAACAAAAATTCTGAAACAAACAAAAAAAATTCTTTAAAAAAAAAAAAAAAAAGGAAGACTAGCACCACATCCAGTGCCCGATGAGCTTAGTCTGTTCTTTAGGCCCATTCCTTTCCAGTAAAAATCACTTTCCCTGAAATTGCTTCCAGCCTCTATTGCCTTGTTCTCAATGAATAGAGGCAGCAAGCTCCCAGGCCTTACTGCATTACGGAGCCTTCCCTGTCCCGTGATGTACCCGAGCATATAATAAATGTGTACACCTCAACTGTTCATGTCTGCTGCCCACTTACTTCTCGGGCTTAGATGACAATCGTCTAGCAGCAAGAGAAGGCCCCTTTGACTTTGCCCACACACACACGCACGTTAGGGCCCACTGCTGTACTGCCTGCCCCTCTGTGCAGCCCAGGTCTGCCTGGAACTTGGTGCTAGATAAATGCTGACTGAACAAATGCATAACACACGGCCTTTCTGAGCTTTAGAACAAATCGCAGCAATTGTGTCATCAAACAAGATCATGCTTGAAAAGGTGTTTTGGAACCTGCCAGCTAACCCATGTACTTTGGTTGTAATTATCCTTCTCATTAGGAAATTTCTGATACCAAGGGTAAGAATGTGGCTGCCACCTGAGTCTGTACATCTCAACTCTGAACTCAGAGAATGTGTCCCCTGTCATAGTTGGCTTGATGCCTTCGTCCAGGTGACAGTCTACCCAGTCATGGCCCCCATAGGCTCCAGAACATCTTTTTTTTTTTAACTTATTTTATTTTATTTATTATTTTAATTCTTGTTTCAGAATCTTTGTTTATTCACTCATTTTTTTTATGGCCGGCTCAGCCCACCCTGAGGGCAGGGCTGGCGCAGCATGTGGTGCCAGGGATCAAACCTCGGTCCCTGAAGCTGCCCAAGCTTCCCCAAGCAGGCGCTTTAGACCACTGAGCCATCCCACCGGGCCCGGCTCCAGAACATCTTAATGACCACTCAGACACACTGCCTACCCGAGACAGCATCCCCTACTACAGTACTTCCGCTAACCTAGATGTCAAGTGTTCAGTGTTCCCCTAGCAACAGAGGCCCCAGATGAAACTGTGACTCAGCTATGTAGTGGGGGGAGGAGTCCATACCACTCCCTCTCCCCGACGTGCCCCACTTCCCTACCTCTACAACTGCCTGCTCCCCCACAAAGCAGAGTCCCCGTCCAAGGTCAGGTTCAAAGTCAGACCCATAGAAGCACTACACAGAGAGTAGCTGAAAAAAAGAACCTGAACCAGCTTCTTAAAATCTTTAGAAAAAAAAATAAGTAAGATAACATCTTTAGCCTCCACCAAGAGGCCCCATCAGGAATGCTCTGGGCACCCGCAGAAGTCTCCTTGGCTGGAAGCTGGGTGTTGTTTCTTCTATTTGCTGTGTCATGTCATACTTAACTCTGCACTGATGACACATCAACATTCTAGTTTTGTCTGTGCTTTTGTATGAATGGTTCCACTCCCTGCCCCCTTCCGACTCCATCTCCTCCCTCCAAGGTGAGATTTTCAAGGGTAGAGCCTGAGTCTTGTTCATTTGATCTTCCCGCACATGTCTGGCTATTATTATTTATCTATTTATTTATTTGGTACAGGGTCTCACTATGCAGCTCAGACTGAAGACAGTGGTTCTCCTGTCGTAGCCTCCCCAGTCCTGGGATTACAGGCCAGCATCACCACGCCCAGTCCCCTCGGCTGGCTCAGGGCACACAGGGGTGAGACCAGCTCGGCGTATGATGCTGGAGATCAAACTCAGGTCCCTGCACTTGCCTAAGCAGGAGCTTAGTCTGCCGGGCTATCTCGCCAGCCCTGCTTGCTGGAAACTTACTAAGCGCATGGTGAGCAAATAAGTGAGTGTATGAACAGCGCGGTGGGCTGCACGCCTGTCATGAGACACACTCATGCCTACGTCCTGCTAGGCAGCCATGCTCCTTCGTGCGTGTGGGTCCTCACGCTTTCACTCAAATGTTTGGCTGAGTCCCTATTAAATTCTAGACACCAAGCTGGGTGATGGCAGAGGACGAACAGGGGGGACAAAGGTCCTTGCCTCCCAGAGCTTGTGTCTGAGTCACAGAAGCTCAAGATTAACAAGGAATTGATTATATGGACAAGATAAAGCGACAGATCCTCAGCTGTCCTCGAAGCAATGTGAGCACACGGTAGAGCACCTGGAGGAGGCCATGTTTGAGACACAGGCAGAGAAAGGCTGGTGGGACCTGTCTTAGCTTTCTGTCACCGTAACACAGTACCTGAGCTAACCATGTTATAAAGAAAGTGTCCATTTTGATTCATTATTATGGCGGTTCCAGCCTACGAGCCACTGGCCTTGTCACTTTGGGCCTCTGGGAAGCAGCACATCGTGTCAGGAGCATGCGGCAAAAATGCATCCACTGAAGACGGCCTGAGAGCCAAGAAGAAGGGAACAGAAAGTGTGGGCGGTTCCCAGGGGGCCCTGCCAGTGGCCCAGAGGCCTCCCTCAAGGCCCAGTCCTTCAAGCCTCCACCACCCCCCAAGAGCACTATGCTGGGACCAAGCCTTTAACACAGGAGCTTTGGGAACCTTAAGGCTCAAGGGACCACAGGATTGGAGCTGAGGCCTGAAACACAAAAGGGAGCCTGCCTTTCAACGAGTAGGCAGAAAAGCCAGGACAAGCTTGGGGACAACAAGCAGCGAGCCTCGCCTTTCCCAAGGCTTCCCTCTTCCTCTCCTCAGGGAAGCCATAAGGGAAGCGGTGCGCTCACTCACAGTGCGTCACAGGTCCAGCAGCTCAGAAGCACTCAGCAGAGGGCACCAAGCGTGCCCTTACTCTCCTGATCCATGACAGTCAGGCTGGGGGAAGGCAGTGAGGGCGTGAGGGCGGAGCCAGGCGGGCCCTCTGTCATTGCCACTTCCTTCTCCGAGCCCTCCTGAGCCATCTGTTAAATAATCCATGGAAGAATGTTCCTGACAAATGCCTGCATCTCTCTTATGGTCTCTAGAATTTGTGCAGCTAGAGTAGTCAAACTGGGCCTGGCTGGTGCCCCTGACCCAGCGCAGCCTCACAGCCAGGACTCGGTTGGCTGCAAAAGACAGATGTGCACATAGCTGCCTACCAAGCCTGGCTCTAGCACAGCCCCCCAGAGGAGCTTGAGTGTGGGCAGGTGACAGAGATCTGCCTCCAGTGGCCTGCAAGCCTCTCTCCAGCCAGTTTCCACTGCTGGGTACATGGGAGGATTTGCCTTTGTAACCAGAGCCAACAAGAGGATTCCGATGATCTCAGAGACAAAAGTGTTTCTGCATTTCAAACTGCTCTGAACCTGTGGTTTCTGTAATAAGAAGAGAGTCGGGGGGGGGGGGGGGATATGCAGTCAGGACTACACACCCCACACCCGCCACACCACTGGCTCCAGCAGATAGGATTATTTTCTGTGTTCATGTTTTCAAGTGTGGCCTTAAATGGCAACATAAGCAGAAAGAGGCCAAGGCAAGTGGTAGAACAAGGGCTTAATTACAGGGACCTTTGTCCAACAAACATGCCAATAATTTGCCTCACAAAGTGATTCAGCAGAAATCTT
This sequence comes from Myocastor coypus, assembly GCA_004027025.1. Classification (NCBI taxonomy): domain Eukaryota; kingdom Metazoa; phylum Chordata; class Mammalia; order Rodentia; family Myocastoridae; genus Myocastor; species Myocastor coypus. Next base: position 56,988 of record PVJA010008167.1, read on the forward strand.
GCCAGGGTTCCCAAAGAAAGCCCATCTCTGGGATGACGTAATGTCTCCCCACCTCTGATGCTCCGTGGCTCCCCACCCACCGCTCCCGCCTGCCACTGCGGCTGGCTGCAGACCCACACTCCCATCTGGGCAGCCTCCAGTCGCCATCTGCATTGTGACAAACACAGATTTCATTATTTAAGTGGCAGCGCCAGGTACGGCGCTGCTGCCCTAGCCCCTCGCATGTAATAACTCAGTGCAGAAATGGATACCTGGAAAAAAAAATCCGGTGAGTGATGTGTCAATAGATGGTGAGCTTTCTCTGCAGACTGCCTCCCGGGTTCCAAATTGGCTATTTGATCTCTGCAGCCCATGAATATTTATACTTGGAGGCAAAGTGATTGGTTTAATTTATCACTGGAAATGGAGGTGACTGTCTAGACTTGCAATGTGGGAAATGTGTCAGAGAACATCAAGAGAAGGGGACCCTGCTCCTACCTGACACATCTGCAAGTGGCTGGCAGATTCTTCAGCCTGCCTGCCCCAAATCCATTGAGCTCTCCTTTTTCCCAGCCAGACGAGTGCTTGCTGAAGCTGCTCTTATCTTTGTCCAAATTAATTTTGGTTTTCCCTGCCATTCCTGGCTAGGCATTAGCATTCATTTTATTATAACTTCTTTCAAAGAGCAATGGAAGGTCATCTGGGGAAAACGTTGTGTTCTCATAAGAAGAGAGCCAAGGGCCAGCGACATAGCTCAGCAGACTAAGCGCTTGCTTAGGGAAGCACAGGGGCCAGGGTTTGGTTCCTGGACCTGCCTGCCGCAACGGCCCGACTCTCGAGCACACTGAGATGGCGATGGAGTCCGGATGTGGTGGTACATGCCTGTAATCCCAGCACTTGGGTGGTACAAGCAGGAAGATCACTATGAGTCAGTACTGAAACCCTGTACAAAAAAAAGAGAGAGAGAGGAGAGCCAAAAAATAAGTGGCTCCTTTTCCCTTTTTTTTTTTTTTTTTTTTTTGTCTTTTTGAGACAGGGTCTCGCTATGCAGCTCAGGCTGGTCCTGAGCTCACTTTTGTAGCCCAGGCTGGTCTCGAACTCTCACCGATCCTCCTGCCTCAGCCTCCCGAGTGCTGGGATTACAGGCGTGCGCCACCACACCCAGCTCCTTTTCCCTATTGATGAATGTTGTTAGGATGTCAGGGACCCCTGTAGCCAGTTTGCAAACATGAGGGGAGCTCACTGAAAAAAAAAAAAAAAAAAGACAAATGGCCAAAGGCTAGAAACAGCAACCCCAGTGCTGTGGGTAAGTTGCTCTGTCCCCAGCTACCTACCTGCTACCGTGTCTCTGACATTTAAGTTCACTGCATCCAAGGTTCTGTGACACAAAAGCTGCACCCATTGCTGCTGCATGAGGCGGTAACTTTCAAGCTTTTTGACCACTAGCCAGAGTGAGAACTTCATTTGCACATAATGCACTCTAGACCGTTCCGCTCTGTTCTACTTCCTTTTTGCAAATTCAGATCATGACCCACTAAAGTGAGTTCCAAACTCACTAATGGGTCACGACCCACATTCCAGAGAAAACGTTAAATTTGGGGGGATTTAAACTGCTGGGACATAATCAAAAGCATAATGAGCCCTTGTAGAAGACATAATAACAGGGGTAAACAGCAAGGCTTCTCAGAAGGGCTGGACTCTGAAAAGCAAGGGAAGGTGGAGGATCCGGTGTCCAAGGGAGAGGAGAGCAAAGACGAGGGGGTGGGAAGGACAGCTGCAGCCAGACCTGGAAGACCCTAATGTAAGCAACTTAAGCTGCAGATTTTTCCGCTGTGTATTTGGTTTTTCTAGAGATGCTCTCACTAGGCAGTTTAGGCTGCTTTGAGCGCTCTATATAAGCTAGGCTGGCCTCGAACTTATGCTGATCTTCCTGCCCCAGATTTCTGAGGCTGGTATAACAGGTGTGCATCTCAGTAGCCAGCAGATGTTGCAGCAGACACTGCAATTCTTTTTTTTTTTTTTCTTTTGTGGCCAGCTCAGCCAACCCTGGGGGCAGGGCTAGTGCGGCATGTGGTGCCAGGGATCGAACGAACCACAGTCCCTGCACTTGCCTAAGCAGGAGCTTTAGACCACTGAGCTATCTTGCTGGCCCCTGCAATTCTTCTAAATAGAAGCCACGAAAAGTGGCTGACAGGACAGCCACCCCTGACTTCTGCTGACCTGGGTCCAGTTTGCATGCCTGCTCATGAGCTCATAGTTACATTCAGACCCAAAGCCGGCCAGGCCTTGTTCCTCGACGCCTCTAAAATAAAGTCAGTGGAGGTGGCTTTAAAATCGCTGATTCTTGGGTCGGCCAGATATCTCAGTGGACTAAAGCACCTGTTTAGGTAGGTGCAGAAGACTGGGTTTGATCCCAGTCCTGCCCTGCCGGCCCCGCCCCCAGGGCACACTGAAACCATGATTAACACTGGGCATGGAGGTACGTACCTGTAATCCCAGCGCTTGGGAGGCTGTAAGCAGGAGAATCACTACAAGTCCAAACTAGTTAGACCCTGTAGACCCTGTAGACCCTGTCCTAAATACATGGAAGAAAGAAGATGAAAAACAAAATCGCTGATTCATTGGATGCTTGTGCTACCTGTGCAGTTGAATTATCCTTCCCATCCCTTGCCAGCCTCTGCCTGGAAAGCAAAAGTTGACACTTAGGACATCAGAACTAATCCGTGGCTTCTCTTCTGTCACACACACACAGCCTGAGAGCTTAGCATCAGAATAATTTCACCCGGCGTTTACATCCTGAGGAGTACAAACAGATTTTGGTAAATCTAAAGTGGAACCAACTTTATTTTTACCCATTCTCTTCAAGACAGTGATCATTCTGGCTGTTTAAGACAGAGTGATTAGATTTCTGAGACACTATTTTTGTCCTGACAGATGGCTTTCTTAGTGGTTTGGGCAAAGGAACCTGTGCTTCTGCCCCATGGGCTCCATGTGGAAGGTTACGGCCGTGCCCACCTTTTGGGGGTGTGACGAGAGGGCAGTGGTTGAGGGGCGCTATGATGAGGAAAAGCGCCAGCCTGGGTAACCTCAGGACAGAGAGCAAGCCGAGCACCAGCCTGCTGGGCCTTAATATCCTCTGAGAGCCATCTGCTTGGATTTGGCCACACACAGATCCTTCCCACCCAGAGGCATAGCCCCTCTCCTCCCAGACTTGAACTTGGCATCACCTCAGGCAGCCCTGCCCCTTGCCACCTGCATGCAGCTGGCTGCTGCACGCATCTCTGTCTTTGTCCTCTGTCCCTGCCACTCTTACTCTTCATGCATTCTCCCAGCAGCCATCCCAGCCTCCGGGATGACCCCTTGACCACCCCCAACCTCTGCCTCCTTCACATTTCAGCCGCAGCTTCCCGGGTGCAGCCTGTGCCACGGCTCTCACTTCCTCTTGCCCAGTTCCCCGGTGGCTCCATGACCCAAGTCTGGACTTAGGAATGCATCATTCAAGACCCTTCAAGACTGAGCCCAACCTATCATTCCAGCGATCCCTCCTGGTTCATGGCCCAGAAGGTAGGGGGAAACAGGAGACCTGTGATGGTTTGTGTACAGGTGTCCCCCCAAAGCCTCATGTGGTCAGGGGGCAGCTCCTGGAGTTTGTGATTGATTATTGGGGGTGTGGCTGCTGCGCCTGCCTTGGGGCAGGTGGTTTGCGTTCCAGTGCACGGAGGGTTGAGAGGCTGGCTGGCTGCTGAGCTGCTGCCACTCCTTTGCTCTCTGCTCTTTGTCGCCGCCATGAAAGGCTGCCCTCTGCCATGTGCCACTCTGCCTCAGAGCCAGCTGAGTAGGGACTGAAACCTCCGCTTACTGTGAGCTAAATAAACTTTTCCTTACTTCATTTTGGGGGTTGGGTATCTGTCCCCACAATGAGAGAAGAGTAACTAAGACAGAATTGGCCCTTCCTCTCAAAGCATTTATCATATTGTGTTCTCTGGATTCTCAAAACACCTTTTCATTTTATTTTATTTTATTTGTTACAGGGCCTCACTACACATTTCAGACTCTTAGTGATCCTCCTGTCTCAGCCTTCCCAGTGCTGGGATTACAAGTGTGCCCTACCACACCCGGTTTTGGGTCAGCACAGCATGTGTGGAACTGGAGATCGAACTCTGGTCCTTGTATTTGCCAGGCCAGCACTTAGACCGCCAAGTTATCTCCCCAGCCCTGAAATATCCTTTCCACTACAATCTTTATAGCATCTCCTGTAGCCTGACATGTGACTTATAGTCAATAAATATTAGTTGTATGAATTAAATCAATAGGGGACCAGGAGACAGTTCAGTGGAATAAGTGCTTGCCTGGCAAGTACAAGGTCCTGAGTTCAACAGCTGGTACCACACACACACACAAAAAAAAAAGTCTATGGAAATTAATCAATAAAAAAGTATAATAATTCAAAGGTTCCATCCATGGTACAAGTGCCTGCAAATACAAGGTCATGAGTTTGAACCCTGGTCCCACAAAAAAAAAAAAAAAGGAATTTATTTATCAGTATGGAATCTAGCTTTGTGAACTTTCTATGAAAGTACCTGTTCAGGATACATAAAATGGTAAACAAATAACTCCATCAAAAACTAAGACAACTGGAAAATCTGCTGTGTAAGGGGTTCTAATTCCTATACAGCTAACTAGAGGCTCCAACTCAGGAACTGCTCATTCCCTCGCCCGCCATGGAGCAGGCCTGGGATAGCAAAGAAGCAGCCAAGGCGTTTTATTTCTTTCTACTGTTTAACTCTGGCTCAGAGATCTGGAAGCGGGGTCAAGCAAAGCCAGGTACTGACTCCATCCCTCAGTGGCTTGGACTCTGCGCTGAGCAGCGCCAACCTTCCTCCTCTTGTTGACCTCAACAATAGTTCCTCTCCCCCTTTCTCTCTGCATTCGTTTTGAAACTTCAAGCCCCATTTTAATAAGTCACAGAAAGTGACGGTGTAGACAGTTAGGTACCCGCGTGCCTCCAGACAAGGGTGGCCAAGCACGGGCCGATGGGGGGGGGGCCTGCGCTAGGGGAATAATAGAGTGCTAGGAAACTGGCGTTGGTGGTGACAGACATGAGAAGTGTGCAGGCAACAGTGCCTCCAGGAGCTGTGACACGCACGGGCACATGCTTGCACGACTGTGTGTGTGTGTGCACACGCACACATTCACATTTCATCTATCCCACGTGTCAACTAGCCAGATGCTTAGCAGAGGAGCAGGCTCTGCTGCAACCCCAAGAGCTACACGCATGGAGCACAGACTTTGTGGGCCCAGGAAATTGTACCGTGCTCTGGCCATACTGTCTTCTGGTCGGGTCTGAGAAAGGCAGTCTGTCCAACTCCAAACAGAAAATAGTAGCCGTAAGGAGACCACACACACTATGGTTTTTGACAACAAGCAGATCTAGATGGATTTCTTTCTTTCTTTCTTTCTTTCTTTCTTTCTTTCTTTCTTTCTTTCTTCTTTCTTCCTTTACCTGGGATTGAACTTAAGACTTTGTGCTTGCCATGCAGGCGCTTATTCCACTGAGCTATCCCCCTGGCTCAGATTTCCTTTTTTTGCAGGTCAAGTTCTAGAATCCTGTAGATTGAGAGGACTGGAGTGCCTAGAGGAAGACCATATTTCTGAAAATACTTCAGGAGCCAGGAGCCATCTTTGTTATGTTAGGTTATAAGAGAAACCTAGGCATCTTAGAATGTACGAACACATGGCCTGTGTGAAGAAGCGAAAAATTCTGAGGAAAGGACAGAGTGAGATGAAAGAAGAGCAGAGTCAAGTCTCTTGTGAGGAAAGTAAAACCAAGGTCATATGGTGATTTTGTTGAAAGCAGAGCTGGTCGCAGAGTCACAGAGCACCTGAAAACGATTAATGTGCCGGAGAAGGGGTCAGGGTAACTGGAAGAGAGGCCATGGACAAAGATGACATCGTACTAGGCAACCCTATCTGTGGAGCTCGGCCTGAACATTGTGTGTTCAGTAAATAGTGAAGGCCTCATGGGTGCCAGGACCTGGCCAACAGGCAGGGCAGAGGAGGATCACAGGGATACCGGGCTGTCCTCCTCTGCCCTCCCTCATCTCCAGTTCTATCACTGCAGCCAACTGTGACCCCATCTGCCCTCCCCAGGGTCCCAGAGGACCAGATGGTGACCTGCTCAGCTCTATAAGTCCCAGAGCTGAACCCCAAAACCATTTCTTGGGGGAACAATTAAGCAGACCTAACACTACCTCACTGACTGGCGGTGGAGGTTTCCCTGCTGGGATTTCCTGGATGGCCACGGTTTGAGTCAGCGCCTCTCGAGGCATCTGATGTTAACTTCGTGTCCATACCCTGGAGACTTCCTCTGAGTCCAGTCTGCTACTGTAGATGTGCGGTTACCTGGCGTTTCCTTTTTCCATTTTTATTTCCTTCATGCCTATGTATTTAAAAATGATTTACAATAACTTGCTTTAGTAACTTTTGCCTAATTTTAAAAAGCAAGGTTAGCCTATCTGTACACAAAGAAATCTGTATAATGTTATGCTTTGTATCTAGGAGTGGCCCCCAAAGCCGAATGTAGACTTGGGTCAGGCTTCTAGTGGTTAGTTATGATCCAAGGCTGGGATTATGGGTGTGGGTACTGCTAGGATTATGGGTGGGGGCTACCCCTGCCCTGGGGAGATAGCCTGAAGGCAACAGAAGGAAAGGAGAGAGGCTGGCCTCTGCCTCTGCTGCTGCTGCTCCTCGCTTCCGCCTTTACTCTTTGCTGTTTTCCACTGCCATAAACTGCTGCCCTCTGCCATGTGCCACTCTGCCTTGGAGCTAGCCAAGTAGGACTGAAACCACCTCCAACTGTAAGCTAAATAAACCTTTGCTTCTGTGATATGGGGTACCGAGAATTTTGTCCCAGCAACAAGAGAAAATTGAGAGATATGGCAAACACAGTTCCTTGTCACAGGCCTTTGATGGGGCCATCCAGCTGGAGCTTTCTTTTGTGGCCACAGCCAGGCCCGCTCAGCACTGGGAACAGCTGGGCACAGGACAGACCCTCAGTAATAAAGGCTGATCCAGTGCACGGTCCCTGGCTGTTCTGAGGGACCATGGAAGGGAAGCCCTGAGCTGTCATCGTCCCGCTGCACAGTTCCGCTGCTGCCACCGCCCTGAGGCCTAGTATCACCTCTGCTGCCCATGGAGCAGGTACCTTTGGACGCTGAAGTCACCAAGCATTCATCCTGTATGTGGAGGCCTAGGCTCCTGGCTCGTGGAAGGCCCAGCTCCTGCATCTGAGCTAAGAGGATGGTTTTCTGGAGTTCTTCCTGGATAGGGCAGCAGTATATACCCTCGGGACTTAGAGGAGAGCCACCTCCTCCCCGCTGTCATAAATGGCCAAAGCTGGTGGCCCAACCTTCCAGTGACTGGCCTTCAGTGAAAGCTCAGCCTCAGCAGCAGGGGCCTGTTAGGGCCTGTCCTCAGAAAATTGTGCGTCTGGGGCTTAAGATGAGAAGTCTCCTTTGCATGGCTAGGAGAAGAAGAGCACCGCGAAAGGCGCTACTAGGAGATCCTGCTCACAGATTCCTGCCTGTGCCATGCACAGAGCCAGCCACCCCGAAGATCCCAGGGATGGCTGAGGGCTCTGGCCCTGGAGGAGAGGCTCACGTGCAGCTGGCCCTGTCTCCCACCCCCAGGGAGGCAGGGAGTTGGTCTGTTGCCCTGTCCTACCTGCCCGACCTACATGTCTACCCTCTCCCCAAGCTTATTTATCTTGCCAACAGAATGCCTGTGAGCAGGGACCCTCTCTCAGGTGGGCAGCTGAAAATGAGTGGACCTAGGACGGCAGCCAGAGTGACCCTGAGACAGCCTGGAACTCATCTGCTTGTCCTCAATGCTGTGACAGTTGCCATGACAACAACTCTGTAGAAGAAGCAAGAAGAGGTGGTGCTAGAATTCCTGGAAAATGCTTACCCATTTCCAGAAAACGCAAGAATTTTCCTCTACCTTTTTTAACCAGTCTGTCTCCGTATTTCCTTTATCTCTCTTGTTATTTTTGAAGTGATGAGGATTGCACTCAGATCCTTGTGCTTGCTAGGCACTAGCACTAAGCTACACTCCGATGCCCCTATACACAGACTCTTAAATTCTTATTTTAAGACAGGCCTCACTAAATTGCCTGAGATGGCCTCAGACCTGCACTCTTCCTGTCTCAGCCTCCCAAGTATCTGAAAATACTGGGCTGCACCACCACCCTCAACCCTCTTACTCTGCATTGTTGACCTCCTGACCCCCAACAGGTGAAGAAGTTGATGAGTAGTTCATCGTCCCCTTTATATTCTTGGTCAAGAGTAAAAGGCTCCTTCCTTGCTCAGTCGGATCCACAATTCTAAGGGAAAAAGATATCACTTTGGGGTCAAAATTGCTACCATCCATTGTGCTACATTAACTCAGAGGCTGTGGATATGGGTTTGCAGCTGGTGGCCACCCACAAGGGCCCCTCGGGGTGGTGGCACCTTACAGAGAGCTTTCTTCCCTCGGCCTTGC
>PVJA010008168.1:0-65484 GCA_004027025.1 Myocastor coypus
TTATCAAGGAAATGTATTCTGTCAGTTTGAAGAGTCTAATTAGTGAGCTAGTCCTACAAGGGTCAGACATGGCCAAATTTTACTGCTAGTAGGGTTATACTTCCCATAGTAGTAACAAAGGTGTGCTTTTATCAAGAGCGGGACAGAAATTTTCAGAGTGCCGGACATGGTGGCACATGCCTATAATGCCAGCACTCTGGATCGGTGCAAGTTCGAGGCCAGCCTGGGCCATAAAAGTGAGCTCAAGGCCAAACTGAACTGCATAGCGAGACCCTGTCTCAAACAGACAAAGAAGATCAGAATAACCAATTGTTCTTTCATGACATAAAGGTATGTCTGTTATAGCCACTCATTTTATCTCAAATAAGATGAGCAGTACGTTTTTAAGAACAAATAGCCATTTCACACAGTACAGTCACTGTGGCACCGGTACCTTGACCATATCAGGCAACCTTCACATCTATCTAACCCCAAGATAATTTCATTCTGTTAAAAGAATGCTCTTTTCTCCCTAGCCCTGGATAGCTGCTGGTAGGTTTTCTATTTCTCTGGATTTACCTGTGACAGTTATTTTATGTAATGAGAAACATACATCATGCAGGTTTTTGTGTCTGGTTTGTACCACATAATGTAATCACATAAAAAAGTATTCTTAGGCTTTATGATACATCTCACCACATGCCATGCTGGCCCTGCTCCGATGCCAAGCTGGCTACTGAATCCAGGAATGGTGGCACGCACCTGCAATCCCAACACTGGGAAGGCTGAAAACAGGAGGATCACTAGGAATCCAAGCTGTGTAGTGAGACTTTGTATCAAATACACACAGATAGACACACACACACACACATGTACACACACATACATACACATATATATACACACACACACATATATATATATATATATATATATATATAAACTCTAGCATCTTGCATAAGTGAACATGAAAAGAATCAAAATTATAGAATCTTGTTGTATTTATTTATATATTTACATTTATGTTTATGTTTACTTCCCACTATGTACCTTTTTTTTTTGCTAAATCTAGAAGTGCCATTTATATTTTCTCAAAGTAATAAACTACAGTTAAATATGAGAAAATCTTAGTTACATTCTAGTAGACTGAAGAGATACCTATTTCTGAGCACTAAAATAAATATCAGGAGAGTGGATTTGTGAAATACTGGAGAACCTAATGCAAAAATTTAACTCACAACTTTAAAATTTACAATCTAGTCAGGTAAACGAATCCAGATCAAAAGAAAAAAATGCACAATGAAAAGTTATCCGCTGTACAAATTAACAAAGGGTAAGTTGTGTACTTAGAGGTGACTAAATAAAATGAAACCCGTCCCAGTAACCACTCATAGTACAGCTTTAGGCAAAGGAGGACATGGCCATGAACAGGGACACACACCTAAGTAGAAGCAGTGATTGTCAGATGTATGGCTTAGGCATCTATGGAGGAATAGAGTCAATATAAAATAAATGCATTGTTGACCAAAGGCATGTATTAGGTAAGTTTCTAGGATTGCAAATAAAAATGTCACAAGGGCACTTGTGAAATAGGAGATGGAAGAATCCAAAACGGCCATCTGCCCCCTGGACAGCTGCAAGATCCAGCATCTGTGGGCATCTAAGGACCAGGAAGCTCTTCTGCGATCACTAGGGCATGGCGGCTGGTGAATCTGCAATGCGAGGTAAAGAAACAGGCCGAGCGTTCAAAGGCACTGGTAAGGAGCGGAGTTCCATCTGCTTTCTCTTCAGTTCAGGCAAGCTGCAAGCCTATTGGCTGGGCCTCCACAGGTGCACAGGGTCTGCTCTCCTCCGTGCGCTGACCAGCCTACATGGTTCTTACTCAGATGACCTGGACATATCACAATTAACAGTCTCATGACACTAAAGCGAAAAAAGCAGGTTTGGAACAAGTAAAAGGTTTGGTAGGATGAAGTGAAATATATTGGAAATTATTGAAAATCGGTGCCATTGTTTCTACAAACATAGGAAGGTGTCAAAGTCTGTGATAATTGTATGTTGTAAAGAGCAATCAGACTGCAGTATGTCAACATAATAATTTAATCATAAGTATTGCATACTTGGCTGTTTGGTGCTTGTCAGACATTTAAAATTACTATATTGTTTCTTATATTTACTCAAAGTTCCCACAAAGTGAATGAAGCAAGTTTATCATTCCAGAATATTATGTTATCATAATTTACTTCCACTCATACCTGTCATTCAGTATCTCTAATGGTTTTAAATAAGACAAAAGAGCTTACACACTACCGGGCAGAATATAAATCTAAACCTGAGATAATGGCTAAGGAGCAAAATCAGAGAAATGCAGAAGACCATTAAACAAGCGAGGAAGGTTTACATGAGGGAGAGTTGTGAAGTCCTAGTAGTACTTTTATCACAGAACACTTGACTAAGAACCTGGAAACTAATTCTCAGACTTGCCTCAAACCCTAATAGCTAAGCCAGCTCGCCATCTATTAAAGTTTATGAACCTTTTTGCAATTATTTCTAATTCCATTCTTTTGAGTCAATAAACTGATGGTAATGTAAGAGGATGCATGTTGTCTTCTGGGCTGGAAATTCAGAAAATCAATCATCTCTAAAAAGAATTCTGAATATTGGGTAATATCTGTACTAAATAAGCATTTTTTCCTAAATTGTCCTCGCTGGCATGATCTGGCTTGCCATGTTCACTTTCTTCTTGCATCCATAAATACATGAAAATATGTGAAAGCCCTTTCCGATAAACCAGAGTATAAATATGACCTTTCCTTGGCTGACCTTGAACAGAAAATTCTCTTTTATATAATAGATTTTTTTTTTCTTCAGTAGTGATTTTAAAATCTAGGAGAGGGCTGGATTCTCTAATTATTTCCCCCAGTAATACTCAGTAAATATTCCAAGGATTTTCAACCGCTGATGTCATTGAGAAAAAAACCGAAAATAACTGTTTGAACTTGCTGTCGTACAGAGCCACTATGACGGAGCAAACTAGCTCAAAGGTGTCGTCTACGCTTCGATTTCGACATTGCTGCAATTCCTTATCTATTTCTATGCTTCTTTAAGGACATCTAAGCACAAGCCACAGGCAGAACGCAACCTTGATTAATTAACCTTCAAAATCTTAGCTCAGTGATACTTCAGTACATAAAGAAAAATAACTAGTGAAGTCAACCCATATGTTTCCGTAATTGAGTCACAGAAGGTGCTATATTTTACACACTAGAAGCAGACTATTCATGTACTTTTGCTCTATGAAAGTCCCTGGAAGAGACAGCTTCCTGGGTCAACCCTCTCAGGCCCTGCTTCTGTTCCTTGCTTGGACAGGAGCTTTCTCTCTCTCAATAAATGTGTTCTCATAAAAATATAAGTAAAAGCAAAATATTGAAGCTGAAATCAAATAACCCACAACTAAGCCATGGGCAAAGTAAAAATGACATATGCATGTTATCAAATCTCACTGTTGTCACTCATCTAGCTTTGGGGAAGAAGAAACCTTGGATATTTCTAATTCAATAAAGCCTAACAAAAATGACTAAAAACCACTGGTGGGAACCAGAAAGGATAATGATCAGCAGAATGCAGACCATGTACAATCCAATAATTAAAGATATTCTTGGAGATTTTTCACAAATAGAAACCATTCAGAGTTACAGATTTTCACTAAGCAGAGGTGAATGTAACCTATCATATAATACTTTAATTTTAAACACATGAACTATTGAATATTTTTTTCTGCAGAACGGGGTTCAAACTCATGACCTTGTGCTTGCCAGGCAGGCGCCTGTGCCATGGAGCTATATCCCCACCCTGTTTGAATTTTTATCATAATAAAATTTCATATAACTTCATCAAATAGTGGACTAAATTGTCACCTGGTCATATGTCCCCAACCAAACACACAGAGCAAGAATAGAAGTAAAGGGCTGGGGCGATAGCTCAGCTCAGTGGTGTGAACACCTGCCTGGCAAGCACAAGGACCCTGGTTCAGTTGCCGGTGCCACATGCCATGCTAGTCCTGAAACCACCTGAGCTGACCACCAAAACCAGGAGTGGCAGCACATGCCTATAATCCCAGTGCTGGGAGGCTGAGACAGAAGGATCACTATGAGTCTGATTGCATAGTGATACCCTATATGAAATAAAAATATTTTTAAAAATTTTTGAAGAATAGAAGCAACAAGTAAGAAATGTATGTGCCAGAACTTGGTATAGAGCTCATGCCGAAAGAAGGGCACTTTGAAAGTGCAGGAACATACCCAGGCGTGTGCCTGCGAGCTGTGGCCCTGGCTGCAGACCAGGAAGCAGTCCCCATGCCCCTGTAAGCCATCCCGCTTGGCACAGGTCCTGTGAGCAGCTCATGTGCCAGGGATCCTCGGAGGCTTCACCCAGATCTAAGCCTTCAGTGACAGGTCCAACACATCTGAGACCAAACGAAGCCTCCAAGTCTCCCATCAGCGACGCCTGTCAGCTTTCCTTCATGGCTGGTCCTGCTCACACTTGGAAATGCCGAAAGACGTGGTAAGGTCCGTGTCAAAGGCAGGTCTTGACCCCACAGGAGATTCTGAAAGGGCTCTGTCCCCTCTTTGTCTCTGCCTGGGAACAGTCCTTCTCTCTAGGTACGTGCAAGGAGACATGCCCACTGTGCCCATGGAGGCAGCCCTGCCCACTTCATGCCCTCTCAGTGGCAGTCTTAGAGTGCCCACATCAATCTACAGACCGGCAGAACATAATCCGTCCTTGTTCCCAGAAGAAGCTGGCAGATGTAGTTCTTGGCCACGGTAGCCATGCCTCTGCCCCATGGAACAGTAGTGGGAGGGCAGCCCTCTTTGTTAAGCGCCATTGGTGATCACGCGCCGGTAGTCTCACCCAGCGCGAGCCACATCTGCCCATGCATCCAGTCACAGGCCCACCAGATGTTAAATCCTAAAGCCGGCCCTTGTCCCGCAGGCCATTCAGTCTACCCAAGAACCAGGCAAGAACAACACTCACAGGAGTGCTTGGTAGCCGTCTCCCAGTGGTAGGGTGCAGCAGCAGCCGCCCAGCCTGGTTCCAACTGCATCCACCTGGGATCAAGCAGGAAAAACCACAAATTAGTAGGGCCAATGGGAGGAGATCTCTACTTGTCGAAACACATCTGCAGCAATGAAAACTTGCTTGGTCCTTCAAATACGCACATATTGCTGTGCTCCGAATGTATATGGTCTCCCCAAAAAGTAACGCCCAGGTGATGACGTTGAGGATGGCAGACGCAAAGCTTGGAAGAAGGACTGGATAATGATGGCGCAGCTGTCAGGAAGCATAATGGTTGCTCTTATGAGAGAGTTTCACTGTGCACATTTTAATCTATTTTGAAGATAGAATAAAAATAAGATACTGCAAAAGATTAAGGCTTGTCGAGAGGAAGAGTTAATGTTTGATTATTTGGTGAATCTTGCCTGCCTGCATCTGGTAATCTGAGCAACACATCTGAAGGTAACAGTAGGAAATGCAACAGCCATTGTTAATTTTCCGTGCCTGTTTTGAAGTTGTGCACCATTTTTTATTGTGTTATGTGGCCCTTGTTTTTGCCTTTGTTTTATTATGTGATTTTGTTTTTGGTTTCCTCTTTAAAATAAAAAAGAGTTTCACTTTGGTTCCATGTTACCACACAGTGAGAAAGCACCGCTCTGCTCAACAGAGGGTCCTTGCCTAAAGTCAAAGCATCTGCGTCTTCGTACGGGATTTCCTAGCTTCTGAACAGAGGCTAGTTTTGTTCATCAGAAACTCCCACTTCAGTAGTACTTTTACAGCAGTTCAAACATACTAAAACAGACACTAATACAGGCTTGTCTGGTGCATGCAAAATCAGGTAAGTAAGACACCAGTAAAGGAAATTAATAAAGTTCTAGTAAGTGATTGAAAAAAAATGGCACTGTATAAATTTCTGGACATAGGATTCAAAATAATCATTTTAAAGAAGCCCTGAGGGGCCTGGCGGGATGGCTCAGTGATTTAAAGCGCCTGCTTGGAGAAGCTTGGGCGGCTTCAGGGACTGCAGTTCAATCCTCCGCACCACATGCTGCACCAGCTCTGCCCTCGGGGCGGCTGAGCCGGCCGAAAAAATGAGTGAATAAACAAAGGTTCTGAAACAAGAATAAAAATAATAAAATAAAAAATAAAATAAATTAAAAAAAAAATAAAGAAGCCCTGAGATGTAGAAGTAACCAGAGAATTACATGATATTAACAAAAGTGCATAAACAAAATTAAAGGTTTTCTGATAGCTAGAAACTGTAAAAAAGAATCAAGCAAAAATTCTGAACTGCAGAGCATAAAGGCAGAAATATTAATTCAAGACAGGCAGGGCAGAGAGAGACAGAGATAGAGAGATTCAATAGTAGATTTAATTAGGCAGAAGGAAAAAAATGTTAAACTAAAAGACAGGTCATTTCAAATTTGTCAACTAAATAAATAAAACTGAAGAATGAAAAAGAATGAGGAGAACATACATGCTTACAAAACAGCGCTAAGCAAATTAATGTGTGGATTCTGCCCCTGCCAAAATGAGAAAGAGACAGAAAGGCTATTTAAGGAAGCAATTACTGAAAATTTTCTAATCTAAAGAGTGAAATCAATGTCCAGCTTCATGATGCTCAGAGATTCGCAAGGATCAGCCCACAAAAAGCATTCCCACTGAGGCTTTAATCAAGTGTCAAAAGTCAGTGAAAAACGTAAGATGCTTAAAGTGCCCACAGGGATGTGCAGCGTACAAGGGAACTTCCGTGGGACTGCACGTGGGTTTCTCAGGGCAAGATTTGCAAGCAAGCAAGCAAGGAGACAATCTATTCAACAAGGTAAAAGACAGAAAAATAACTCCCAAGGTACCCTCGCCAGCAAATCTGCCCTTACAAATGAAAAAGAAATAGGCATTTTTTGTTATTGATTTTTAGAAAACCAAATGCTGAAATAGTTAATCATCAAAAGATGTACCTTACAAGAAACAATAAAGTTAATTTTCAAATTTGAAATAAAAGGATGCTAAGTAATATCACAATGACAAAATTTATAGGCAAAAGTAGACTTAGTCATCAAGCTATTGTGATACTATAGTGAGAAGGCATCCATCACTTTTAGCTCCAATATTATAATTAAATAAAAAAGATATGAAAATAACTATACCTATGATCATTTATCGATAGTTATAGCATACAAAATATGCAGCAAGTGACATTAGGACATAAAATGAGCAGAAGAGGAAGTAAAATTGTAGAAATAGAGAACATGAGTAGATTTTTAAAATATTAAGTAGATTGAGATAAGAAAAAATAAAAATCAATGAAAAGCTTCACAGAAAAAAGAAAATTGCAAGGCAAGATGGCTTTACTGATGAATTGCACCAAAAATCAAATATTTAAAGCCAATCCTGCTCAACCTTTCCAAAAAATAGAAGACAAGGAATATACTTGAAGTTTGCCTTATGCTACAGCTACCATGATGGTCAGATAAAGATACTAAAGAAAAAAAAAATACAGACTAGAAAAATAGATTACAGAAAAAAATAGAGAGACTTTGATTACAGGAAATAAAAAAGCTTCTTCACTGAAAAGGAAATAATCAACAAACTGAAGAGTCAAGCAACAGAATGACTGAAAACTTTTATAAACCATTTAATCATTTGAGGCTTTATATCCAAAACACTGAAGGGACTCACTCATCATAATAGCATGAGGACAAAAAAGAATTTTTTAAAAATTTTATTAGTATTAATGAGAAAGAAATAGCAATGAGACAATTTTACAACAGTTTAATAGGCTAGATACAATAAATAATGCATTGCATATTGTTGTCTTCGTAGTTGTTCAGAGTACAAGATGCAGACATGATATCTTGCCTAAACACTATTAGTACAAACCTTTCTTCACACTGAATGCAGAGACAGTAGCTGCATATGTAGTCCAATAATAGTAGTGGGTTATCAGCACAACTGGCAATGTCAGAGGCTGCTGACTTGAGCCTTTTACAGCTCAGCACAGAGGAAAGGGATTGCTGATGTATAGTGTACTTAAGGAGAGTCACCTAGAGAGAAAATGTTCAGGCTTTCACACAGAGCAAACTGGTCAAGCAATGGCTGCGACTCCTCCAGATGGCCATCTCTGACAACAGTTCTACCAAATGCTGTACATGATTTCAAGGTAAATCCTGAGGGGATTTGACTGACCTTGTCAGAAACAAAAGTTATATTTTTTGTTATATAGGTCTTGATTTCTCCAAGTCTTAACCATCCAGCACGCACACACACACACACACACACACACACACACACACACACACACAACATGAGGGATAGAAAGGAAAACCATATTAAGAAATAAAAAAAAAAAAATAACAGAACACAATGATTCAGCATAAAATGGGCAGAAGATCCGAATGGATGTTTGACCAAAGAGTACATGTAAATGGTCACTATGTATATGAAAAGATCTTGCTCATCATTAATTATAAAGGAAATACATATCAAAGCCACAATAAAATATCAACACACACTTAAGATGAGCATTTTCAAAGAGAAAAAATTTTGTGTCCTTGGTGAAGAGATAAATGAACCTTGTGCCCTGTGACAGGAAGTGCAGTGTGGTAGAGCTATTATGTAAAAAGCCATGTAGGTTCCTCAAAAATTAAAAGGATTCTGAGCCGGTGCATTAGTTCAGCCAACTAAGCACCTGCTTAGACAAGGGCAGAGACCAGGATTCAACACCAGGCACATGCCGTGCTGGCTCTGCCCCTGGGTGCACTTGGCCAGCCACCAAGACCGGATGTGGTCACACACACACCTGTAATCTCAGCATTGGGAAGGCAGAGACAAGTCTGAGCTCTGTAGTGAGACCTTGTACCAGTTATGTAAAACAAATTAATTAATTAATTAATTAAAAGGATCCTGATATGGTCCATCTATCCAAATTGTGGTAGTGGAAGGAGATAATCCTTCTGTCAGCACAGATATCTTCATTTCCACACTCACAGAAGCATTATTAATTGCAGCCATAATATGAAAACAACTTGTTTCATAAACGGATGAAAGAAAATTTGATTATGTGTGTATGTGTGTAAGTGCGTTAGGATGACGTATGGCCATAAGACAGATGGAAACTGCCAGTTGTGACAATGTGG
Organism: Myocastor coypus; assembly: GCA_004027025.1. Lineage (NCBI taxonomy): Eukaryota > Metazoa > Chordata > Mammalia > Rodentia > Myocastoridae > Myocastor > Myocastor coypus. The sequence continues at coordinate 9,171 of PVJA010008168.1, forward strand.
ATGAATTGGAAAGACATGTCAGGTGAAATGATCTAAACCCAGAAAACCACGTAGTGTCTAATCACACTTTGGACTGGACTGTAGAAGGCCATATTCACTGAGACTGGAGCAGTGCGTCAAGAGGAGGTTGGAGCAGAGAGAAAGGTCCAGACATGTAAACTTCAAGGTACATAATAAGAACATGCTGGGGAGTCTAAGGTCATAGGATCGATAAGCTTTATGTTGTACTGAAAACGCTAAGTTTAAAAGAGAAGCTCTTAAGCATTCTCACCACACAAAATAATAGCGTAACTGTGAAGATAAGGTAGGAAGGCTCTGTCATCAGCACGTGACCACCACTTCGGAGTGCATCCGTCTGCCGAGCTCTCGCATTGCCTACAAGCCCCAGAGGCTGTCGGGCAAAATGCCAAGGAGCTGGAGAAGCAGGGGAAAATGTTATACGGAGTAAATAAATATTTTGTGCTTATTGGCAAATTAGTTGCTGCTTTCATTGACTTGCTTCATCAGAGCACCTCCAAAAGTAAAAGTATTAAGGTGATGATTACAGCCACGTAGAGCGCCTTTCCAGTGCTGCAAATTAAAAGCCCACATTCACATTAGTCCTAGAAAATGCTAGGAAACCAAAAGTTAAAATAGGCTAGGAATGAAGGAAAAAATAGGTAAGGAAATTTGATGTTATACGTGTAGAGATCTACATGCCTCTGGAAATGAAAGATGGCAAAAACTTCATTTCAAGGTAGAAAATAAACCTCATAGCATAGTTTAGGATTATTTTAAAATAGGACAAAACTTACAGCAAATGCAAATTCCCTTGTTTTTCATCATTCTAATTTATGTAGATTCACAAAAGAAAAAAACAAAAAGCTTCTGTAGGAAAATACTTGTTGGTCAAGGAGGGGCAGTCCCATATACCCAAATTTAGTTAGAAATGTCAGGAGTGTTCTGGCTGATAATTGCAGCATGAATCTAAATCAAATAATAGCTTTTTAATCACTAGAGTGATCACAGTAATTTGAAAGGTGAATGTCGCAGGAATGATGTTAACCTCAAATTGTTGATATCAAAAACTGAAATTCATATCGGATCATTCCCATCATTAATCAGGAAATGAATCAATCTTGCAAGAAGACTGTCGGAGAGCAGCTAATAACTGATATCACTTTCCTGAATTCATAAACCAAATATAGACAGAAGAGTGACTGATAGTAGAAGCCCGAGAGTGACAGTTCCCTCATGAATATCACCAGACCATGTGACCTCGATGGCATTAAGACTTGAAGGAAAATTATCTCATCATGAAATAATTCAGCAGCCGGTTGGAGGAGCGTGCTCCACCACAAGCACGCGCGTCTCTGCACCGAGCTGATTGTCGGCCATTAGGCGCATGCACAGGGAGTTACTTGAAGACAGGAAAAAATGGATTTAATCGTAAGTTTGGCGTAAGTATCAACAATAACAGACAACGGACTCAAATAGGCTTCTCAGTGAGAAGAGGGCTACAGCGGGGCTTTTAAATCTCAGTTGCGATGACTTTTGGCGCACCCAGCATCGCCATTTATATTTTATCGTATATACCAAACGCTCTCCCACGCCAGGGGCATGCCTAACTCTTGGAAGATAGGCAACCCGATTCCAAGGGAGTGTTTTAGAAAATGTTTTCTTTCTTTTTTAAATTTTACAAATAACACAGGCAAACTTACTCCATTTAGTACAATTTTATTTTTTTTGGGGGGGGGACCAGGGTTTGAACTCACGACCTTGCACTTGCCCAGCAGGCACTTGTGCCTCGGAGCTATCTCCCCAGCCCCAACAAATTTTAATCAATACGTTCCGTTCCAAGAAAATCAGACTTACAGGCTTTCTTCAGGTCACTGTGGCGCGCATGACAAATAGCAGCGGCAGTTGCGTGTTCTGCTGTAGAACTCTGCGACCGCTCTCAGCACTGGGTGAGAAACACTTCAGAAAGAAGCGCTGAATTTGCAAATCACTGCATACTATTTTCATTGCCCCTACAGATCCGCTTCCAGTTATTGACTGAACAGATAAATGTACGGTATTGTTCAAAGATACGCACGAACATGCATATCTGTAATATATGTCTGTAAAACAGTCGCATTGTAGCAATATCCATTCAGACAATGCAACCTAGCTTTTTGTGAATCCATGCTTATGTTCTCATATAGTGGAACAACTTACAACTAAATAAAATGGATAAGGTAATTATTTATATGCAATTGCACAAAATACGTATGTACACATATGTGTATTCACAGATCTTGAGACCTTACCCTAGAAGTGTTTTCCTAAAGAAATGTAAACTTTAATGTAAGAAAATTAGCATTCAAACACTAACTATGGTTTGAATTTTTTTTGTTCTATGCCCCATTATGATGAATCAATTAGAGAAGGGATTTTTAAACTACATTTCATTCCAAACTAATAAAAATCTCTCCTTATCTGCAAGAAATGGTTCATACTCTGGAACCTAGAAAACTCAAGAGGTGAAGAATATGTTTTCTATAAAAAGGTAGTAAATTGGGAAGGCTCATTTTGGTTTGTTTCTTTGCTTGCTTTAGAGACAAGGTCTTGCTATGGAGTCCAGGCTGGACTGAAACTCACAGAGATCCTCTGGGCTCTGTCTCTCCAGCACATGCACAACCATGGTGGTGGTGGTGGTGGGGGGGAGATTTTATTTACTAGCCTAAAAAAAAGTTCACTTGAATCATCAGTACTTATGGCAGAAATGATCGGGAATCTCTACCAATGTGGAATTAATAGTGATAAGACACCTTCAGTTGAACAATCCGTATGAAGACAGAGTTCAGACTGACACCACAAAAGAATCTTCAGAAATACCAACCAGGGACTAGATTTCCCTAACTACCTGGAAGTACATGTGATCACAAAAGTTATACATGTAGTATTTATTTGAACATAAGAAGATTTTCTATTTCCTGAAAACTGTCTTTTGTAATTCACATTCCCTATATTCTGGTAATACTTCTTTCATTAATACACTTTTGCTTAATTATTAAATAGTTTACCTTATAATCAGTGGCCTCTAAAAACAAACAAATGATAATTGTTATCCATAAAGGTATGCAAAATCTATAGACACAAACATTCTCACCTCCAAGTACAGTAGGTGCAGATAAAACAAATAAAGGAGTTTTAATCTTCGTTCAGTGCACTACTAAATGATTTGATTAGTTAAATTATATTAGTGATTACTTTAGGAAATTAATTAGAACTTTTAGACTAGTTACCCACTAATTAGTGAAAAGATGATTAGTTGGCATCAACTTGATTAGAGGTTATAGGGATATTTTGTTTAGTTTCTACTCCAACTATGTTTATCTTAATGTACAAAATGAGTCTCGGCTTACTCTATACTGGTGTAGATATTTAGGGTTAAGAATTTTCAAGTCCAACCCGATGAAAACAAACAAACGAAAAAAAAAAAAAAAAAAAAAAAAAAAAAAACCACTTGGTGCATGAGGTTAATATTTAGCTATCATAAATATTCTCAGCACCAGAATCTCCTTTCATGCATCATGTATGATCTCTCCTCTTTTTCACAGCATGGAATATTTGGAACTTCTCAAAATACCACAGATACCTGCACACCTGCAGCCACCACAAGCTTTTTGGTTTCTTATTTAAGAGTTTCCAACTTTGAAAATTGCCCCTCCCTGCTATACATCCAACTAAAACATAGAATCGGAAAAATATTTGATATGGTCTACATTCGACTCAGAAATTCCACTTCTACATATACTCCTAAGAGGACTAAAAATGTACGTTCATACAAAATAGTAATAATTCATAGTAAGTGACAAACAGAAAGAATGCTGTTACTATGACCAAGAACAATGTGAGCTAGCTAACCAATGGGATATCTGGCTTTAAAGGAGAATGAAGCGCTGATGTATCTTTAGAAATTTTGTCTGTGTTTGGGGAAATTACCCAGTCACTGTATGATTAAGTTATATGATTCCACTTATATGAAATGTCAATGATAAGTGTGTTTGTATAGACAGGAAGTAGATTGGTGGTTGCCAGTGGATGGACATGACAATGAACAGATATTGGGTGGGGGGGGGGAATCTAAATCTGAAGAAGAGAATCTAAAACTGAGGCCAGTAGTGGTTCTGTAACTTTGTGAACAAAACAAAAGCTATTTAATTGTACACTTTAAATAAGTGAATTATAAGTTACATAAATAAAAAATCTATTTTTGAAACTATTAATCACAAAAAATAAAACAATCACATACTACTGAACAATAAGGTATAAAACTCATCTTTATATTTTCTCCCCAAAGCCCACATTATCTATTTAATATATTTCCATGTACACAATATGCATTTCCTCCTGTGCAGACGTCTACATGCTTCAAGAGATTCCCACGTGCTGAGGGTCTAATATGTGTTAAGTGAGTACCCTTAGTCACAAGCTGCACACCCTGCCCCCAGGATTTAATCAATTCATTTTAATTTAAATGGATTAGAAAATGTTCATCTTTGACAGTTAATTAAAAATTTTGTCAAGTCTTCACACTTGGTGTTCTTTGTTGTTGTTGTTGTTGCTGTTGTTAGCTGCTTAGTTTCTATATATTGCTCAGATGTTTTTTTCTCTCTCTTCTCTGAAAACAGAATTGCCTGAAGACACCTTGGCCTGTGGGAATCTCTTTAAGTCACCTGGCCTTTAGGTATCCTCCAGGCTGCTGTATGTCAGAAAGTTCAGGGCACGGTAAGGCATCGAAAGTGTTCTACTAAAGACTGACCGGCATTTAAGCTATGGGAAGAATTGCCATTCAGTTGAATAAAGGAGGGAATGTAGGCCAAGGTACTTTTCCTTTTATTGTTCTAATGATGATTGGGCTTCCTTCTGCTGGCCAGGCCCATTTGAACCTTAGAAACCAAACCAATTACTTTTCAGCCTGGCCTTTTTTATTTTTAGTTTTATTTATTTATTGTTTTTTAGTGCTGGGGATCAAACTCAGGACCTATGCCGCTGAGCTATCTCTCCAACCCTGACCCACGCACTCTCAATTCCCAGGTCAGTCTACTTGTTACTTGAGAGAATAACACTTTCTCCTATTATACACTGCTACTTTCTGCCATAAATCATTTTTTAAATTCATTTTAATGAGGAAAAAAGATAAAATAACAATGAAATAGTTTCGAAACAGGTTAGTAGGACAGTTCCAATAATTAAGACATTGCATATTGCTGTCTTCCTCATAGTTGTTCAGAGCACATGCTGTAGACATGATATCCTGTCTAGACACGATTAGTACAAACCTTTCTTCTCATGGAACTAAGAGAAAGCAGCTATGTATCTATCCTGTCTTATGTATACATATTTTTTAATAACAAAAGTGTATTTTAGCTCTACTTTTGCACAGTTAGTAACATGTGACACAGGTTTCCGAGTGACTCATAGCTGACTTTAACCAGGCAGGATGTTTATCTCAGGACTGAGGCAGCTTGTTTGCTTTAGACACTGAGGTCGAGTCCCGCCTGCACACATGTGATCGATTTCCTAGCTTCCGTGGCCAACTGCTATTCTTAAAATCATAATCAGTGTGACACATTCCTAGCTAAAATGTTATTCCTCCTCCTCCATATCTTTCAAAAAAGTATCTTTGGCAAGTCAGAGGGAGTAACAAAGCCGAGATGGCATGAGGGAAAGATAGAGGAGAATTAAGTTACATTCCGTTTTCTTTTGACAACTAGAAATTCCACCGAACAATCGTATATTTCACGCACAGGCTTATCATAACGTAGAGGTACGTGGGAATTTCATAGCTCCTCATCAGTTATAAAATTCCAGACCACTAGTTTGTTGACTATAACTCATCCTTACATACCAAGACAACACACCTCTAGAAATACATACTGCACCCAAGCAAGTGAGTGGGAGAGATCTGAGGTTATTCTGTCCCTTCACTTTATAAGAGTCTCTTCTTTTTTTTGGTACTGGAGACCGAGCTCAGGACCTTGTGCTTGCAGGCAGGTGCTTATGCCTCTGAGCTATCTCCCCAGTCCTACCTCATAAGATTCTAAAGAGATAAAAGTGTAAATTCACAATAACTATTTCACTTTAAAATAATACATGGCAGGAAGGTAAGCATCTCCCAAGCTATTCCAAGAGTTGCATTTCCCATATAAGATATTTCAGTCCTTATAATGTTCTGCATATACTAAATACTTACAAGCTAATAGTAAATATACATCAGGATAGTGATGTTTTTGAGAGGATAAAGGATAAATTAAATTTATTTTTAAGCAATTCATGTAAATAAATAAAATGGATATTTGTTTGATGTTTACATTCCACATATAAAAACATCTCAAGATACAGCTCTAGAACTTATAGTTATTAATTCCAACTTCATAAAAATGTGAAGACAACTCATAACACCATAATTTAGATGCAAACTGAGTATCAACTTGCAGATGACTGTGTGACAGTTACTTGCTACAATAATCAACCATGATAAAAACTTTAAAACAGAACTATAGTGTGCTAGATTTTTATTTGGCCAACGTGGTTGTAATATTTCTTGGGATGATTTGGATGAATCCTCTAAAGCTCATGTTGGAATTTCATTGCCACTTTGAAGACTTAGGAGGCTAGACACGTGGGGGGTGGATCCACTCTGTGAACCAACTAATGCGGTCACCACTACGTGGCTGGTGGCCAAGACGGCTTCTGCTGGAGAAGAACTTCCCTCTGATGACACCCTGCGCCTGTCCCCATGTGAGGCTGCTGACACAATGACATGTGGCCCTTTAATCTTGGATTTTCTGACTTTCAGAACTCTGAGAGATAATTTTCTTTTCTTCATAAATGATGGCTGTCTGTGGGATTGTTCTAGCGGCAAAAAAGCCCTCCGCTCCCAATTGCTGGCTTGCTACGCGATCTCCCCACTGCTCCATTCATGGGCAAGTGCTATTTTCTAGTCTTGAAACTGTAAGGGTCGCTGTGACAGCTTTGGACAATCAAAAGCTCTGGGAGCTCCAAGCTCAGTTCTGCAAAGCAGTGGCACGCTCCTCTTCCTGCTTTTGGAGTCACATGCGGGCACCCTCTGTACACACTGACATCAGCCCTTCCAGTTGAGCTTCCACTTGAGGAGTTCCACGTCTGCTACTATTTGGTGAAACATGCTCCCCGTGGATCCTTCAGAGACTTCAGCCCCAGCTTCCGGCTAAAGCCCTGGAAGCCACTAAATGTGTGAGGTTTGTTCTTGGCAATGTCTCACCACAGCGCACCATGGCTACAACTTCCTCATCCCGTAGCACGTCTCTTTCCCGCTGTACCTATCAAGTACGCAACGGGATGGGTGAAGTCAGTGAGGAATGACAGCGCGATCCACATCCTGGAGAAGAGGACAGTCCCCGCTGAGCTCAAGGCTGAGCCTCATACAGTATTTCCTTGAGGAATACCATAATATAAACTACATGTAAGCTGTTAGGTGGGTACAGTGGGAATGATACTAAGTGTTACAATTAATCAACCACAAGTTCATTCTGTCCAAACGCATCCCCATCTATTCTCTGGAGGAAGATGAAGTTTGGCTTATGACCTCAGATCTTTTTTATTATTGAGAACAATCCTCCAGGTAGTCTCTGAGTGTCAAGATAAGCTGCCACCAGAGAAGCTGTGCGATCTCACGGTCTTCCTCGTTGCCATCTGTCATTCACTGGAGTGGAAATCGGGAAAGAACCGTGGATGCGTTGAGGCGCGCCCAGTCTCTTGTTTACAGCGGCGGTAGGGAAGGACACCATGTGAGCAGGGTCTGCTACCCACATGGCAGCAGGGGTGCCCTTCCATAGCCCTCGAGCCAAGAGCGGCTCCTCTGCTTCTCCTAAAGGTCATCTTATCTTGGCCATCACTCACAGCGGCAAACTGCTGTGCAAACCAAAGCAGTTAGTGACAGTGCAGTACCCTGTTTTAGTAAGGTCTCCTTATACGATAGCTTCTAACGGTGACCACAATAGCATCCTCAGAAGAGACTTCAAAATTCATATTCCAAGGATCTAGGATTCATCGGGTAAAAGGGAACTTCTGGACTCCCAACACAGAATTAGTATTTTTTTAAAAAATGTATTTTGTACAGGGACTACAGGGTCTCACTACACCGATCAGACTTGCCGTGATCCTCCTGTTTTCAGCTTCCCAAGCGCTGGGATTATAAGCTCGCACCACCGTGCTCATCCTCAGTCTCCACCTCAGTGAGTCCCAGGGGCGGCACTGGCATAGCACGTTGGGGATCAAACCCTGGCTGCTGCGCTCTGCCTTAGCTGGCACTTTAGTCCTCTGAGCTATCTCGCTGGTCCAGAATTAGTGTTTTGGTTTTTTGTTTGTTTTTAAAGCTCCCCAGGTGATTTTAACATGTGTCCAGGACCACACCAGAACGACCCTTGCTTCTTCTAGAAATAGATTCACTTTTCTATGTCTGCCTCTCAGTGGGATCACTAAAAAAGAAGCTACTCCTAAGTTGCTTGATATATATATTTCTTTGCAGGATTTTAGTAAGCCCTCCATGGCATTAAACTCAATTCATACACAGCACTAGGAAGAGATATAGAAATGTAAAATCCGATGTGTTGACCTCTGGTCTCAAGAAGGTTAATGTTCACTTGCAGGGATGATAATCATAACAAAAGCTCAATTTAGCACAATGTGCCCATGTCCCATGGCAACCCAGGAAGGCCAGCACAGTCCCTCAGGCATGGAAGGGGTCACCCAAGAGGTAGTGGGTCAGCAAGACCTCGGTGTCCTGTTATAAACCACTTAGGTAATGATGAGACCCCTATCAGGCCTGGAACCGTCAGACAGGCAGTACTATGTGTACTGCAGCAGACAGCAGCCAAGGGGCTGGACAGGTAGGACCTCTAGGCAGCTGGGGAAATTAGGTGGTGAATAAGAAGGCAGATGTCTGACTTAGTCTAGGGCTCTGTGACTCTTCTCGGACTACCTCCTGGTCTGCACAGGTGACAGACAGTTGGTGCAAACAGCAGGGTTCATCAGATGCAATGAAGATACCAATACAGAGGCCACCTCAAGACAAGGCCCTCACAACCGAGGGTGAAAAGAAGAGAACAGCCGTCAGCAGAGCACGGAAGGAACAGACAGCGCCGCTCAGACATCTGTAGCCAGAAAGATCGCATGCTGCCAGGATGAGAGAGCTCAGCAACACAGACAGCTCAGCTGCTGAAGACCCCGAACACCTTCGTTGGTGGTCTGCTCAGTGCTGAGAACAGCAAGCTGCAACCCGGCAGGCCCATGAAGGCAAAGGAGGAGGGCAGTGATCGGCCGTGTGGGGGAAGAGCTTGCAGTGCACGGCCCAGCTGCACATGGAGCTCCTTCTGAATTAAAGCAGCATGGACAGTGTAAGCGGGCTTCCGAGAGTCGCCAGAGACGGAGTGCATGGCAGATGTGCACACAACCGTTACAGGGTGGAGTCACAAGGGAACCCGTCATGGGACAGCCACGGCCTGAGGGCACAAACCAAGAGGCTTGGCCAGCAGGGCTGGGGGAAGCTCAAGCCCGACTGCCGGGGAAGCTGGACTTGGCACCAGGACCTAGGAGGCGAATCTGGAGCTAGGATCAAGCCGAGTGCCAGGTGCAGGAGGCAGCTGTGGCGCTGTCACAGAGCTCTGCTGGCACCCCAGGGAGGCAGTGAGGAGGGCAGCAGAGGACATAGAGTTCAGGTCGTGGAGAGAGGAGTACCCAGGCAGACTGCCAAGGGGGCCAAGATGGGTGACTCGTGCCCAGCTGGGCGTCGACCTCCTCATGACAGGGGACGATCAAGGAAAAATAGACGAAATTGCACGTGAAGCGCACAACACACTGTGGGCAGTTCCCAAGGGGAAAGGCTCCCCAGGGACGCAAGCAGCACAGCCCTAGGCCCTGGACTGACAGTCTGCATAGGCTCTGGGGATAGCACTGAGCAGGGACAGTGTCAGGGACTAGGGACAGATGCAAGGGACACAGGTCGGAGAAGCACAAGACGCTGGGAGCCTGCACATTAAACTTGATGCCAAGTGCACTGTGTCCTTAGGCTAACAGACACAGAGACAAACGAGTCTGACTTTGGCAGCCCTGATGAAGTCCGTGGGAAAGCAGCCTGTGTAGATGGCCACTGAGGACACACTATTGCAGCCAATCTGGTGACCGTCACCCTAGGTGTAGGCCATCTGCCTCCTGAAGCCCACACCATGCGCCTCGCCCCAGGACCCAAGTATACCGTGGAGTTGGCATCGCCCAGAGCCTGCAATAGCAAACAGCAAGGTTCTCTGTAAACAGGGCTCCTGAGAGCCAAGCGCGGCTTTCCTTCATCTGAGAAGATAAGCAATGGACATTCACTCTGCTGTCTCAGGGTTGCCCTTTACCATTTGCCATGGACAGGTCGGAAAGGGCTTGGCTGTGTGGTCAGTCCCTGAGACACCCTTGTTAGTGATCTTACGGTAAGCTGTGGTTCTCTGGAAGGTCTAGAATGCACTGTTGTAATTTCTTCACAGCACCGAGCAGTATGCAGCTTCAATGAGGCTAAGATCCAAGGAGCAGGGCTCTCTGTCAGATTTTGGGGGAGTTATCAGGTTGGTGAGATAGAACCAACACTGGAGACTGTTATTGGCAAGATGCGGACATAACTTCACCCTAATGCAGTGAAACAGATGCAGGGTTTCCTAGGGCTTCTGGGGTACTGGAGAGGTCTTATTCTCCCGTGTAGCCCAGATTTGAAAGCTTTTGCACAGGATAAGTAAGAAAGGAGTTGCCTGGGATTGTGGCAGATGATGCTGAGGAGACACCTGAAGCGACAGAGCAGGCTGTGCACAGGCGCGGAGCGGATGGCCGGCCACCAGCGCCCCTGTGAGCTAGATGTGCACGCAACTACCAAGGGCTTTGGTTGGGCTTTGCGGCAGTGCACAAAAGAGCGGCCCCTACCTCTGAGGTTTTGATCACTGTTACGCAAGGGGCAGAAGCACACTATCTTTCACAGAGAACCAGCTAGCAGCTTAGGTGAAGCCATGCTGGCTTGAGACTCAGTCTCCAGGGAAGTTTCTCTAAAGGTGCCATCTACCCAGTAGCCAAGAAGGTACATTTATAGACATCCCACCTTCTAAGACAGGGGTGGCTCAAGCACCGAGGCTGACCTAAGGGAGACGACAGTGAAGATAACAGAGTGGTTGGAACACAAGTCCATTCCTTGCAAGTCCAATCTATGCTAAGGCCAGTGAAGTGCTGTCAGTACCAGCAACTGCCTGGTGGAAGGGTGGGCAAGCAGGAGCCCCAAAACAAAGCACTGACTAGCGTAACTCTGGGACTAGGAAGAGTAGTCCAGGGGGCTGAACGGAGGGCCAAGGACTGAGGCAATTACACGGGGGGGGGGCTTACCTTGCCCTGGGTGGTGAGAGTTAGGCAATACCTAAAGCCCTAATGTCATAGCTCTTTACATGAAAAGCCATGGGTTGGCTAGCTGGCCATCTGCCGCTAGCTGTCCCCCCAGAGCTTTATGTAGTCTTGGGGTGTGGGTCTAGAGAGTGTGATTAATTCATGATCCAAGGCTGGGATTATGGGTCTGAGTACTGCTGGGATTACGGGCATGAGTGCTATACCCAGCCTGGGGCAGATACCCTGCAGGCAACAGAAGGGCGAGAGATCGGCTGTCTGCGGCTGTCGTTGTCACTGCTTCTCCTGCTGGCTCTTGCTGACCCGCTGTTCTGCAGCTGTGAACTTGCTGTCCTCTGCCGTATGCCACTCCTCCCTGGAGCCAACCGAGTATGGACTGAGGCCTCCAATAACTGTGAGCCCAATAAGCCTTTCCTTCCTTGGTTTTGGGTGTTGACTGCTTTCTCCCAGCAACAAGAGAAGAGTACCTGAGACGGAGATAAACATCAAATTTGGTGGCTTGTTGAGAGGAAGAGGCAAAACAGTTGTTGTACATAGGGAAGAGGTTAGGACCAGAGGTTGTATTTACTGCCTTACACATGCAGTTTACGTAACCTATTTAAGCCTCGCCCATATGTCATTGCTCCTGTTTTGCATATTTATATGAACAAAACAGGCGGATTGAATAGAATATGGTAAATAGAAACCTGATTAGTATGGGGCACTTGAGCAAATGGAGAGAGAAGCAGAAAAGAAACAGCCTACATATCACACACAGTTGCGAGCACAGAAGAGCCAAAGAAAATCAAGACAGAATATGCCTAAGCACATTTCATTACAAAGGATTTTTCTCATTCTGAGGAAGAATTAGTAAATAAGTGAAGATCATAATGTGTTCTTGAATTTTTAAAGTTTCGTGTTAGTGCACATTTGTACACATAATGTTGACTGTCATGAGAAAGAGTTGGGTCGTGTACAGAAGACACCAGAATTCTGCTTGTCAACTCCTGCCTTCCATTCCCTTCCAGTCCCATCTTTTGATCCCTCCCATATGAAGCTGTGTCATTGTATATAATTTGCACATGAAGTATATGTGTAGCTACACAATATAGAACAGTTATTCTCAAATAATCATCTAGAATTACAATACTCAAACAGAGTCACTTCACATTTTTAGTTTTGAGTTTACCATCCTCGTCTTTTTCTTCTGTAAATACATGGTTATAATACAGAGTTTTTCCAAATGGGATCATTAAGTATATATCTTTTTTGTGACATGATTTTTCAACAAATGTCTCACATAAGCATTCCCCTTTGTTTGTAACTATAACACATTTGAGCTTCATAGTTGTATCATGTATGGAGTATAAACAGATTTAATGAAGCAAGATAGGATAATATTTAAGAAGCAATTAAAGTAGTGTAAGCAATGTATTATGGGGACCCAACGTATGCTATATTCATATGAATGAAATGTTTAAATGTACTGAAAAAGACTAAAAGTGGTTTAACAAGATGGAGATCTCTATCATGTTAAGTAATGGGAGTAATCAAAAGTAAACATCCAAAGAACCAGCTCCTTTTACCCATAAACTTATCTACGTAATTGGGGAAATCCCACTTAAAAGTTCAATGAGATTTTGTGAAATTTAACAGTTATTCTGAAATGAATATGTTTTTTACAATCACAAGAATAAACCACACATTGCTTAAGAAATATATCCTCTATGAAGTTTTACAATGAAGACACAGTAATTAAAAATGCTAGGTAGATGAATTAGTTAATAGAAGAGAAGGAAAGCAACAAATTCTCCATATCAAATTATGATTTGATATGATAAAATTAATGTTTATGTCCAACGGACCAAAATTTTTAAAGAAGTGTTAACACAATTAGTTATGGATACAATTCAGGTGGATTCTTTTTTTTTTTTTTTTAATGGTACCAGGGGTTCAATGAGGACCTTGAGCTTGTCAAGCAAGCGCTTATTCCACTGAGCTATCTCCAGTGTCCCTGGATTCCTATTTCTACACTGTAGAAAAAAAGTAACTCTTAATGTGTGACTAAATATGACAACAAAAAATGGAAAACTTCAGAGCATACAGGATAATGTTTTCATAAACTTAGAATGAAGAAAATTCTAATTAAAATAATAAAAATTGCTAAGCATGAAATGAAAATGATTGGCAAGAGAAACACATTTCTCAATGAGAAAAGACGCAGAAAAACATATTTTATCAAAAAGTTAAGTTCCATTGCATGAAATATCTATAAGTAAAAGTTAACTGACATAAAGCTTATTAAAATGAGCAACATTTTGAGCAAAATGTAAATATATTGATAAGAAATTCTGTCCTAGTTACTCTTCTTTCTTTGCTGGGACAAATACCTGACACCCAAAATGGAGGAAGGAAAGGTTTATTTAGCTCACAGTTTGTGGGCCTTTCAGTTCATACTAGGCTGGCTCCAAGCAGAGAGCAGCAGTTCATGGTGGTGGAACAGCAACAATATGGTGACAGAGGCAACTGAACAACCAGGGGAGCAGAGAGCAAAAGAATGAGTCTGTCTCTCTGTCTCTCTTTCTATTACATTCAGGTTCTTTACCTCAGCCTCTGCCTTAGGCCACATCCATAATCCCAGAAGGACTCAGATCCATAGTCCCATCATTACTAAAACACATATTTCCAGGGGATCATGAGTCAAGTCTCAAATTCTAGAATTCCCTGCCCAATGATTTCATGAGGCTTTGTAGGGACAACTAGACATAAACCATAACATTCCACCTCTGGACCCCAAAAGTATCATGCACATCCCTTTGTGCAATGGACATACTAGTCCATTTGGAAGAGTTGCCAAAGTCCCAACAGCTTCAGCATTGCGGAAAAGTCCAAGTTCCAAGTTTCCTCCAAGATCCAAGGCAAACTCTTAACTGTGAGCCCCTGTACAATAGAAAACTTAAACATATCCAACATTCAAAGGTAAAAGATAAATATTAACAATCCAAAAGTTGCAAACATGGTAATAGAAAACACTGGGACTAACACATGTCCAAACTCCAGTAGGGTAAACATTAAATCCCATATTTCCATCTGGAACATCTGAAGCAGTCTGCAATGAAATGTGAGCTCCAAAGGTCTTACAGCTCTGCCCCTACAGCACACTTGGTGGTAGTTTCCATGGCTTCTCTCAGGCAGGCTTTGCTCTCTCTTTGTATGATCCATGTTCCTAGCTTTTCCAAAGTGCTGGGGTTTCCATTGAAAAGGCTTCTCACACAGCTTTATACACTGCGCTCTCTGAGGCACACTGCCTAGCCTCCCAGGCCTTCTGCAATCTAGGTGGAAGCCTTCTTAACCTTAGAACTCCTGCATTCTCAATGCACCTAAAACAACTGTCACATGGATGGTGCCAAGGTCTGCTGCTAGCTGGAGCAGTAGCCAGGCTTCCTTCTCTCTTGGTTGTAGGGGTAGAGTGCCTGGACTGATGAACACTCTGACCTTGATTCTGAGGAACAAATTCTCCATGCCGGCGCCATTCTGGAACCTGGTTTGGCCACTGCTGCCATTTTGGTACTTGGGTCTCTGCAGCTTTCTTCTCAAAGCAAAACCTCTCTCCTTTGTAATTCTGAGGCTGCAAAGGGTAGAGAGCTGCCACCTCTTGTGATACCCTCAAGCCATCTTTTTGATTCTTTGATTCCTTCTCAGCAGTGGAGATCCTATCAACTCTATCTTTGCAGTCCACAGCTCTCCTGGGGCTTTCTATCTGGCCAAACTCACAATATTTTAAATCATTCTGCTTGGCTCTTTGCTCTTGATTATCAACATAAATCTGGCAAAAAGCTGCCTATAACAACCGTGCTACCACCCCAATATTTCACTCCTTTGAAATATCTCTTGAAACATTAATCAGTCCACCATGTTTAATCTCAGTCTTAAGCAAAGTCTCTGGGCATGAATAAAATTCCAATAGACTTTCAGCCAATCCATAGAAAATTATCTGAAGTTCAGCGACCAGTACTATTCTTTTTCCCAGAAGAAACCTCCTCAACCTAGTCTTTATGGGCAGGCCTTCTGTGAGTCTTCTGGTCTGAGTTCTGACCAGAATCACCCCTACAGAACAGGTGGAGCTTTTCCAGCTCGTCACAAGTAGATGACCTCTCCAAATATTTGCTATCTCTGCTCATAAGCCGTTCTTTATAGCCAGGCTTCAAGCCAGTCTTCCATTCTGAATTCTGACCAGAATCTCCCAAAGAGAACAGCTAAAGCTGTTCCAGTGCTTTGCTTATAGGTGACATCTCTGATCATTTCCTATCTATCCCTGTAAGCCATTCCCAAAAGCCTGCAATCCAAATTGTGAGGTATAGCCACAGCAATGATGCCACTCCTGCTACTAAATTCTCAGTTACTTTTCTCTCATTGCTGGGACAAATACCCAACACCAAAAATGAAGGAAGGAAAGGTTTATTTAGCTCACAGTTACTGGAGGTTTCCATATATACTCGGCTGGATCCAAAGCAGAGAGGCACAATCCAGAGGCCAGCAGTTCATGGCGGCAGAACAGCAACAATGTGGTGACAGAAGCAACTGGCCACCCAGGGCAGTCTCTCTCTCTTTATATTACATTCAACTCTCCACCTCAGCCTACCCACCTTAGGCTATACCCATAATCCCAGAAGTACTCAGACCCATAACCTCATCAGTACTAAGACGCATAATCCCAGTGGATCATGGGTCAAGTCTCAATCTTTAGAAGTCCCCGCCCCATGATTTCATGAGGCTTTGGGGAGACAACTAGACATAAGCCATAACAAATATAATATCAATTATGGCAAAAAAAATTGTAATAGTAAAATATTATAAACCTTTGGAAAAGAATTCTCACTGTAAAGCCGGGCGTGGTGGCTCACGCCTGTAATCCCAGCACTTGGGAGGCTGAGGCAGGAGGATTGGTGCGAGTTCGAGACCAGCCTGGGCTACAAAAGTGAGCGCAGGACCAGCCTCAACTGCATAGCAAGACCCTGTCTCAAAAAGACAAAAAAAAAAAAGAATTCTCACTGTAACTTAAGCGTGTACAAACCAAGGTTTATTCGTAGAATCATGACCTAGTGAGTTTCTTGTCTACATGTACCCAGTGACATTCATTAAAATGTTCATAAAAACACTTTTTTTTTTTAAAAAAAAAAAAAAAAAAGGACGCTGTAAACAGATTCTCAGCCTGGAAGATAATGCAAGCATTGCCTTATCTCTTGCACTGAAGTGTCACGTAGCAGTGAGCAAAAGAATCTGATCTGCTCACAATGTGAGTATATCCCGAGTGAAATTTCGAGTGCAAAAACACCTTGCAGAGAAAAATACGTGAGATAAGGCACAATCAATTTCAAGACAACCAAAGTGAAATACTGTGCTATGTATGGCATAATTTTCATACATATGAGTGATTTTAAGTTTAAAATTTGAAAATGGTGGGCCGGGTAGATAGCTCAGGAAACCAAGCACCTGCTTAGGCAAGCACACGGACCAGGGTTCTATCTCCAGCACCACATGCCATACTGACTTCATCCCTGGTTGCTCTGTGTGGGCCACTGAGACTGGGTGTGGTGGCAAAGCATGTAATCCCAGCACTAGGGAGGCTGAAAATAAGAGGATCATTGTGAATGCAACTTACATAGTGAGACTGTGTACCAAATACATTAAAATAAATAAAAACAAGTTTGAAATTGGTGATCCAGCAAGTTCGGGGTGTATCTAATTTCCATAGAAGAAGAAAAGTACCTGGAGGAACTTAGCAGGTAAATGAGACAAGTGAAAACCCTTGGTAATGGCATAACCCGTTTTCAGCATAAGTTCAGATGCCTCTAATTTATTATTTTGTTTTATAAGTTACATATGAATATTCTTATATATAAACATTAGCTTTAGAATAAAGTATTGGTGATTTATTTTTAAAAATCATAGCAGGAAAACAGGAATGGAGGTAAGATATATATTTGAGAAATACATAAGAGTAAACTTTTTGATATAACCATTTATCAGACGTGAGTAATAACAGAGAAGAAATATAGAAACATAAAATTATCTTCTGGGTGGTGTGACCATTACTAAGAAAATGTATGATCTGAGAGAAAGGCCCCACCAAAAACAGCAGAGAAGGTGACAATTTTGAAAGCCAAGTTGGTAGGCATTGCTGGTTGGTAGGCATGATAGAAAGGGAGACCCGCAAGAAGTCTCCTGATTCGGGATTTCCTGACCTGGCAGCAGATATTCTATGAATTCAGGAAATGCCTGGGTATGAGAGGGAGAGTGATGACTAAAAGAATAAGGCCTACAGAATGATTTGCCTTTCAAATATTTAAGGGGCATTGATTTGAGTACAGAAAAGCAAGGCAGCCTAGGTCCAAGGTTTTGCATAGCTGTCAGGACTTCAGGCACACAATTGAAAGGGTCAAGCATATAGACAGTCATTAAAAACTCAGGGCACAAATTCATTCAAAAAGTTTCGTACGAGAAGGGAGTTGGCCACAGTGGGAACACCTCCCATTGCTGGGACAGTGGCTGTCAGGTGAAAAGTGACAGCCTGCTGGCCGCGTAACTTGTCCTGGTCACTTGGCCAGCATGGCTTCAGATGACTCCGTCATGCTCTTTCCTTGCTAGCTGGCTGCTTGCTTCTCCGGAACCCTCTTACTTCCTAGAGCTTGGCTGCAGGGGCCTCTAAGTACCCAAGTATTTTTAAGAGCTCAACTAGAATTTTAACTCTTTACTGACAAAACCACTGGATTCAACTGTTAATGTCCAGAACTAATTCTCAGAGAAACACGAGGAAAGTGAGTTGATTTTTAAGCTTTTTTTTTTTTTTTTTTAATCAGTGGGGGCCATGTTTCAAATCAGCCATAATAAGTGAGAAGTGCAGTGTAGCTGTGCTAATTAGGCTGGTGCATTCAAATTATCCTGCAAAGATGCATGAACGTGTCTTTTCCCTTCTTTCTTTTCTCCTTTTCCTCATCGCTATTTTTCCTTTCCACTGAACACATTCTTTCCCTTTCGTATATATATGCAATACTATTCGTCATCTATACCTCAACAAAGTGGGTAAAATAAAAAAATGAAAAGGGCAGTTTATGTCTCAGACAGCTGTAGCCTTATTCCTAGGATCTAAGGAATGCTACCAGGCTATTGTTATTAAAGATTTAACCATATGCACTTTGTGAAAAAAAGAACTTAAGCCCCACTTGTCTGCTGACTGGCTGTTTTCCTTTGGGCAGGTTGCTAGGTCTTCCTGAACCTTATACTTGTCAGCGCCAACATAAGAGAACTTCACGAGCTGGTTAGCATCGGAGGAGACAGTGGCTCCAGGCACGACACAGAGGGCCTGGTGTCGCCATAAAGGTTAATTTTCCCCATATGCCAATTTCTGCCTTAGTGGACAATTTATGTACTCAAAATAAAATCATAGAGTCCTGCAGTGGACAGGAGTTGAGAGCTCATTAGGGTGACCTCTCCCGGGTGCTCCTTTGAAGACACATTGGGCTTGTCTTCGCTTGGTGGCTGCTGAGGAGCTGTTATGGATTCATGTATCTATTCTGAGGACTGTGTCTGCAGAACTCACTTTGCATAAAAATCTGGATACATTGTTCTGAGATGTGTTTTTCAAAACAATCTCTACTAAGCGTCCATTCAGGATTTAATGACAACCATTAAAGGTATGAAGTCAGAGTGCCTCATGTTCTGTAAATTATGATCTTGTTGAACTTATATGTAGAAACATGCTAATACACGCATGTAGTTATATAGATGGAATATAAGTGCATGTTACATTCATAATGGCAATGTGAAATATTGTTTTCAAATTAGCTGAGATGCGTGTGTGTTTAATAAAAGCATTGTCTTGATTTAATAAATTTATGATGTCTTAATCAAGGGGGTAAATCGAGTTGTAAAGCTAGAGATTTGTATGAACATTTAACAGTGGTAGGCTGTTGTGTTTCTATTACTTAAGAGTTTATTCTCTATAACAATTCTATATTGGGTGATTTTTTTCCTTTAGTCAACGTGTGTATTCACACAGATATCGTTTTTTTTTTTCTAATCCTCATAAAAATTTGAAAAATTGAAAGCGATATTTCTACACACGTATCAATGCATACACAATTGCATGCACACAAGCTCTGGAACACGCAAGGGTGAAATCGCTTCTGACAGTATTTTTTTTAGGCTGCATAAAAATGTTACAACAAAAAATTGAGCTCAAATTTCCCACTTTCTGTTTTTTCTCTTGCGTGTTTTGTTTTATTTGATCTTTTTTAGTCTAAATGCCGCAGTTCTCTCAGCTCTGTCACTTTCAATGTAATGTGTATACTTCTCATTTGGGTCATTTTTTTTTTTTCTGAGTGCATTCCTTTTAACACTCTAATTAAGATGAGCTATCTGGAAATATGCATATTATTCATGTGTAATCTGAAAAGAACATAATACAGTTTATTACCACCTTGATTAAGACATTATACATTTATTAAATCAAGACACAATACTTTTATTAAATATGCATGCATTTTAGCTAATTGTAAAACAATATTTTATATTTCCATTATGAGTGTAATGTAGTGAATGTAGATTTAATAATTAGAAAGAAGCAAAAGTAATCACTCATATATCACCTGTAGCTTTTCTACCCAAAAATAACTTCTCTAAAATTTTTGTCCTTTTCTGTATGTGCTGAAGGAAAAGACAAGATTTTGACTTATGTTTTTCAAATTCACTTCAGATTTGGTCCATTGAGTGGCATATATATATATATATATATATATATATATATATATATTTAAGTGTATAGTACAACCTGTAAAATATTGTGCCCTGACCTTGAATAGCCTGTGTTAAATTGCTGATAGTAGATTAGCCTTTTTATGTTGTCATAAATTCAGGCATTGTTAAGTGGCCAAACACTCTACTGTGTAATATACTTTCCTTCCGCTGACTGCTTACAGTGCCTTTTGAGTTGGCTGCAGTGAAAAATAGTGCTATCATGGATATCTTTTGTGTGTATTTTTGTGATTTCTGGCAATACTTTGGGCAAATATTTCCAGAGTAAAACTATTGGCTCCGATGTGTGAAGAGTTCAAACGTTACTGTGCAGCCACCATATTTATGTAGAGTTTGAGAATACACTTCCCTCGTGGTCATCTGCTGACCTAGAACTTCCGTCTCTGACTTTTTCCAGAATCCACATGCGGAGCAAGCAGTGGGTGTTGCTGGGTTGTACAGGCAGCACGAATTCACAATGTGAACCTTCCTGTCTACATGGCCTCTGTCTCTGAAATAGCCACTCATTTCTTTCCGGTCAGAATTAAGTAGCAGTTCCACTTTTTTTTTTTTTTTCCTCCATTGCCTTTTGAGCGATGAAATTGTCAGCAAGGCAAGTCAAGAATTTGTCTGGTACTCGGCGTTTTAGTATAATGAGATTTCCAGAGGATGTCTTTATAGTGCGAGTGCCCCATTAATGTTATATTTTTTTCTCTGTGACAGATTTTTAATCTGTGTTAAGAAAGCAATGTCCGTAGCTTTTGTCAGGCTGGGCAGCCTCTTAGAACTTCCCACGCTGTGCTCCATTAGTTTTTCTCTTCATACGGTTTTCATTTTTACCTATCCCCAGATTGCCGTAGGAAAGCTCTCTTTCATAAAAACAAACGTTAATGTTTATGCACAACTCATACTTAGCTGTAATTTTAGAGGCCATGGCTACCATTGATAGAAATCCTGAAAGTGCTAACTAGGCTAAAGGAGAAATCGTAAAATATCCGTAAACCTACAATTTTAAACTTATCATTTTCAACTGGCTCTCTCTCTCTCTCTCTCTCTCTCTCTCTCTCTCTCTCTCCCTTTCTCTCTCTTTCTCTCTCTCTCTCTCTTTCTCTCTCTGTTAGATACAGCTAAAATGGAACTGTATGTACAAGTTTGTCTCAAGGTTATGTATTAACTTTATAGAATTGCTATAAAAATTTAAAAACTTGGATGCAAGATTCATTTAATGATTGCATGCCTTTCGTCATGGAGATAGCATGTAGCTCATTTAGGCATGTTCTAGTATTGTATTTATTTCAATTTGCCTTTAATAAAAATAATTTTCACAGGCATCTTGGCATGTAAATATATAACCTCTGTGATTTTCTTGATAATTTTTTTAATCTTTTTTTTTTTTTTTCAGGACCAGGGTTCGAACTCACAACCTTGCACTTGCCAGGCAGGCACTTGTGCCATGGAGCTATCTCCCCAGCCCTGATAGATTTTTTTTTTTTTAATGAGGATTTACATGGAGAATATGCCACCCTGTCCTAAACAGTGTCTGTTTCTGAATTTCTGCGCTACAGCCAGCACTGAGCTTTTGTAACCTTTTCTATTCTTACAGGGGATATTGACGGTTCTATGTCTCAGTACTCTCTAGATACTTGGAATAATCTTTTCCATCTTTTAAGGTATTCTTATTCTCTTATCTTGAGAGATCTTTAGTTTTCAGTCTTTCTTAATTTGAAGAACCTTTATTGAACTTTGTCTTCCCTTGTAGGACCTTGTTATATTTTTCTAATTATTCCTCCAGTTTCCTTCCACTGAATTAGTTTCAAGTTAATCTATTTTACAAAATTCACTCATGTACCTAGCTTTGTCACCACGACCCACTGCTCTAAGCTCACCACTACCTGCGTCCTATCCCATGTAGCAGAGGAACATGGCTTCCACGCTCCGAACCGTGTTCTCTACCATGTTCAAAAGAAAATGCAGTGGCAGGCAGGTACAGTTCAGTCACCACTGACCTCTTTCCACATCCGATTATTAGAAATAGTAGCCGATAGTTTCACTAACATGCCCTGTAAATTGTATTCACAGTTGCCTATATTCCTAAAAAAGTTTTACTTCTCTTGAGGTTTGTTGTTGTTTAGTTTCCACATGCATGGTTATTTGTTAACTTATTTGTTCACAAATCTCAGGTTTCGTATTTGTCAGTCTGACCAAATACACCAGGTAAGTTCTTTGTCTCTCTGTCTCTGTCTCTCTTCTCTGTCTCTCTGTCTCTGTCTGTCTCTCTCTCTCTGTCTCTCTCTCTCTCTCTCTCTTCTTTCTTCTTTTTGTATGCCTCCTGGAATCTTCCAGCTACCTGTTGTAGTATCAGCTACTTTCTGGTCCTGGCTGCAGTGGTTCACTTTTGCATTAGGGCGCTATACTCAACAATCACAATTTGAAGGAGGAATAATTTCATGAAGTTTATGATTTCAGGAGATTCAGTTGATGGTTAGCTGGCTTTAAGCTAGAAACTTGGCAGGAAGGTGTGGTATAACAGCTGGGAAGCAGAGCTCAGGGACAGGGTCTGAGAGGAATGGACAAAAAACCATAGTACTCAGTACTATGCCTCCTTGACCTATGACCCAGGACATAGACACAACTGCACCCTGGAATATGGCTTATTGATCTGCCGGTTTTGCTTAATTCAGTGAAATTGGATTAAGAATTAGTATGATCCATTATTTTTTTTTTTTTTTGTCTTTTTGAGACAGGGTCTCGCTATGCAGTTGAGGCTGGCCTTGAGCTCACTTTTGTAGCCCAGGCTGGTCTCAAACTCGCATCAATCTTCCTGCCTCAGCCTCCCGAGTGCTGGGATTATAGGCATGCACCACCACGCCCGGTGATCCATCGTATTGAAGTACGTGTTTATGCAGAACTTTTATTTATTTTTTTAAATTTTATTTTATTTATTTATTTATTTATTTCTTGTTTCAGAACCTTTATTTGTTTATTCACTCATTTTTTTTATGACTTGCTCAGCCTGCCCCGAGGGCAGGGCTGGTGCAGCATGTGGTGCTGGGGATCGAACCGTGGTCCCTGAAGCCGCCCAAGCTTTCCCAAGCAGGCGCTTTAGACCACTGAGCCATCCTGCTGGGCCCTATGCAGAACTTTTAAAATTCTGTCTCTGACATTGGATTCCAAGTCTGTGTCTTGAGTTACCTCATTTAGGAACTTCTTGGAACTAAAAGTTTTGTGCCCTACTGTAATTCAAATTTACTATTGCTCTTTATTAGTAGTTTAGATATCTATACAAAGCTAAGATAGAAATAATGTCTTCTCCAATTGAAATTTAAAAATGGTGATACTGTGCTCCAGTTTTTAGACTTGCTATGGAGAACTTTCACCTGCAGCTTGTGTTGTACTTTCTCTCAACGAGCAAGCTCTAAAGCTCTCTCTACCCCTAGTGTTACAACTCGCTCTCTTGTGACGTGGTAAACCAGCCCTGTCCTCAGCTCCCGCATGGTTCTGGCCCTCTGAGATACAGAAAGTAGATCCACGCCCTTCTGAGTTGGGTGACACCGGTCAATTTGCCCGAGGAGCAAGCCCGGTGCACAGAGTTTCTTCTTGTTTGTTTATTCATGAAGTCACTGGTGTGCTCACCTTGTCGTTCGTTCTCACAGTCAAGCAACCCTGACTAAGTAGGAATACTGTAACACGGCAGGCAGAGTGCCTGGCTAGAGGGACATCAGCCGTGCTTCCTGTCCTAACGGAGTTCATCGCTTACTGTTTTACCTACTATTAGCATTCCAGTTATGACAATTTTCTGTTCTTTCAGGCAAGTAGTATGTTCTAGAATTGACTTGCGGGGCTGGGAGATAGCTCCATGGCACAGGTGCCTGCCTGGCAAGTGCAAGGTCGTGAGTTTGAACCCTGGTCCCACCAGAAAAAAAGCAAAAAAATAAGTCTCTAGAATTGACTTCCATCCTGACTTGAATTTTTACTGTTCCCCAAGACATAGTATTCTTCTTTTTGTAACGCAGTTTGAAAAGCGCTTGCTGGTAGCACACTTGGTGCCACACTCAGAGGTTGAGGTCACGGCTGAGCAAGCCTGAAGTCTGCACACCTTACTCTTAAGATCTCTGTTTGGGCTGGCAAGATGGTTCAGTGGTCTAAAGCACCTGCTTAGGCAAGCTTAGGCAACCACAGGGACCATGTTTCAATCTCCGGCAACACATGCTGTGCCAGCCCCACCCCCACGGCAGGCTGAGCTGGCCATAACATAAAAAGTAAAAGAGAGAGAGAGAGAGAGAGAGAGAGAGAGAGAGAGAGAGAGAGAGAGAGAGAGAGAGAGAGAGAGATCTCTGTTTATCTCTCTTATATCCAAAAGGTTAAGAGACTCTGAGCCTCACTTTTTCTTCAACACTCCCCGAAGTGAGCCAGAAAAAAAGTGATTTTCCACCCCTGTCTCCTCCATGTATGATTTTAGATAAAGCTTTATCTATCTTCCAGCATTGCCCAACCCAGAACTCCCAACTGGGGAGGCGGAAGACGAGAATAAATGATCTCCTCTTTTCAATTCAAGTGTGTACAGTAACCTAGGTGGTAATTAGGAGGTGGAGAGAAGGATGCTTGTTACTGAGAAAAAATACCTTTAGTGGTTATTGTGCTTAAACAGACCAAAAATTTAATCAGTTACCCCTCTGTCCCTCTGTGGGGCAATGGAAGCTGAGCTGAGCCGTGAGGATGGGTGATGTCCCAGGGCAAGAACGGAGCATAGAGAAGCACATTGATTAATGACAGTCCCTTTCTTCTTCTCACGGGCACTTTCTCCGATTCTTTGGCAGGAGGATTGAAAACCAGCTTGTCAATTACCTTGCCAGCTTTGAGATTTGCAATTAAAATGACACTAGAAGAATTTCCTGACTCCTCTGTTTTCATTCTTGGGTACACGCGTAGAAGTTTTTGGGATTCTAGAATTCTTCCACTTATTCTCCAAAATTTAGAATACTTTTCCACAATTGTTTGCAATATATTTAAAGCATCAGATAGGATGAGAGCGTCCTGCAGCCATCTCAAATCCTTGGGTGTAATAGAAAATACAGTCGCTCTCATCGCAATTCAGACAATAACTTTTGTCATAAAGTGTTAGTTTTTATCAAGATGCTTCGTTTTGTGTGCGTATTGCTTTTCAATGACAAAAAACAGCTGGGAAACTTACAATTCCATCTTCCTCTGAAAAGGAATTCCATGACTGATTACAGCACAGCCAACCAGGGCTCACAATTAATACTGGCTCTTTTAAAATTCTTTTTCATCAAGAATCTGTGTTGGCTCACCAGGAAATAATGACTTGGCAACAAAAAGAAGGAGATCCCAGTTGCTGCGTGCCGTCATTGATAGAAAATGTGACCCCTTGGGTGATTTCCGACTTGTGGTTGTGAAAGTAGGAAAAAGCTCACATGGTAAAATAGAGGGGAAGTTTTCGAATTTCTTACGTTCACCTGACACCAGTGACTGTTGTTTTAAAAATGGACCTCACATAGCCAAAGAAACTTAAATAAGGTAAAATATAAATAGCAAGGAAAGCTGAGACAGCCCCAGTGACTCTTTATGAAGGTGAATATTTCTGTGAATATTCAGGAAATATTTTAAAGCAATAAATTGACATAATAAAACAGCAACGTTACAAAGTACTACATATCTAAAATATAAACACATGTATTAAAATATATTTTAGTAGATCAACTATAAGAAACTGATGCTTGATTCTGTTCTCTACAAATTCAACCAGTCAACCAGCGGCTTCAAGCAGTGAAGTTTTCACAGAGGCTCGGCAGCCTCGGTCCTGCTCCTGCGAATTCATGGTTCTGAGCTGAGGGTCAGAGTCTATTCTCTCAACAATAACTTCCTCTTCTGGTCCGCTTGATAATTCAATGTGTTCTCCTTCTATTTTCAGTGTTAAGGAATTCCTGCTGAGGTAGATATCTATTTATTCCTTTCATATCAAAGAAGTGAGTATTCTTCCATGAATGACACTCGTATTTTGATACCGTGTTACTTCCTGGGTCCAATAGTGACACCAGGTTTTGTCCTTTGCTGTGATCCATAACAAATGCAACTTCAGTAATGGAAAGCATCGATCCATATAAATGAATTAAAAAATTTAAATTGTTTATTTGATTATTTCTTCCGGGGCTCACTATGCAGCTCAGACTTGTACTGATCCTCTTGTCTCATCCTCCCGACGCTAGGACAATGGCCATGCACTGCCATGCCCACTTTTGACTCCCAGCTCTGTGCAGGGCCAGCACTGGCATATGGTACTGGAAATTGAAGCTAGGTCATTGCGTTTGCCCGGCAGGTGCTTAGACTGCCAAGCTATCTCCCCAGCCCAATGCATATGCATTTAAATGTTGTATATACTGTGTTAAATCAATGATTCTGTTTCTTGTATTGTCTATATTCCATAAGGCCAGGAATCATGAGCTATTACTGCATAGATTAAGTTAATAACCTTCTACTGCACCATATGACTGGTTGCCATGTTCATTGGCTTCTGCAGTTTTTCAGGTCTTTCCAATACCCCAAAACCCTCAGGAGTTTGAAAAGATTAAGAAAATCTGTCCATCAGTGATCTACATTTATCAACATTTCTCAAACTGTTTCTGTCTGAATTACGGTGCTGTTTTGAAATCCTCCTTTTCAGCATGCTCGCGAGTTCCAGCTTGTGTTTCTGGGATGTATTATCATTTTGAGACTGTTCTCTGGTTGAATATATTTGGGAGATGATCTTGCAATTGATATCAGGTACACGTCTTTGGTTGAAGGAAACAGAGAATAAAGTAATGCTGTCTCAGTGAGAGATAGGGACTTGTTCAATGGAGACAGGACTATCTGACGTAGCTCAAGGGTAAAGGAGGCTGATAACTAGAAAGTGGAACTGTGCTAGGAATGGTGGTCCACGAGCTCTCCGGATCCCCTCTTGTGATTTTCCTCCTGCTCCCTCTCCCCTGGGTCTGCTTTCTTTGCCTGTTCATTTTGCCCTCTTTTGCATTCGCAAGCCAGACTATTTCTAGCAGATGCTCTCCTGCATTTGCATTACACACAGGACATGTTCCAGATTTTTACCATGAAGTGTATTGCACTATTTCACCTCTGTCGCATCTCCTTTAACCCGGCATTGAGGTCACGGTGCCAAATGACGGTCCGAGCGATATCCGTGTGCAGAGGTAGCGAATTCCAAGGAAAGGCAAGCAGAGTTAGAAGTGTGGCAAATGCTCCTCAAGATTATGGAAATATCTGGAAATACAGCAATTTCTCAGTCCTCAACTTATTTTTTTTTTTCATATTTAGGAGGTTGCCTTATTTCTTTGGGCTTCCAGAAAATATATGGACTAAAGTGATAAATCTGTGTAAAATTAATCACAATTCTCATTCATTTACAGAAAATAATCTTTTAATTTTATGGAATAGTTAACAAGAACTGATATGTTAAATGTTGTAAATAATATCTGGTATAGTGTAAGCACTGCACAATTGTTTACTCTCTCTCTCTTTTAAATGCATTTGGTTTTTGCAGGGTCTCACTGTGCATCTCAGATGGATGGTGATCTTCCTGATTTTAGCTTCCCCAGCACTGGGATTACAGGCACGTGCTGCCACGCCTAGACTCCAGCTCAGCCTACCTTGAGTGTGGGGCTGGTGTGGCATGTGGTGCCTGGGATTGAACTGTGGTCCCTGGGACTGCCTAAGCTTGCTTAAGCGGGCACTTCAGTCTGCTGAGCTATCTCACTGGCCCATCATTCTTTACTCTTATTCTTACATTAATTGACTTAGTATTCTAAAGAACCATTTCAGTAGGCACTGTCTTGCTAGTATGAAAAGATTTGAATGTTTTCAGATTTGTTCTTTCCATCTGCCGAAGACTTGGATAGATCAATGGCTAACTGGTTTGAAAACTATTTCACACTCTAAGATGTCAGGGCTGGCGTACAAAGGGGATATGATATAGGTATATGGGGAAAGGAGCTGGGAAAGTGAGGATAAATAGCATAAGAGAGCCAAAGCCAGAAACCTAGATCGAAAAGTGAAAAATCTGATCTCATGTACGGGCTGGAGCAAGATGCGACGTAGAGCAAACCAGCTGGACTGGCTGATCACTGTTACAGCCCTCATGGGCAGCTGGTAAAAGTCCTAAACAATGTAAGCTAAGATGAAAACAGGGCGGGGCGGCAGCAGATGATGGTCAGAGCAAGGAGCAAACGGGATGCTCCCGACCAGGGTTGGAAGTGCAGGAGGGCTCTTCTTATTTCTTTTCAGAAGTCAGAAAGTGCTTTATCAGTTAAGCCTCTCCCTGAATTTGAACATTGTGAAAAATGACACAAATACTGTACTTCAACCCTTTGCTTAAGAGTGGGCAAGATAGCTTACAAGTGAACCTCTATTCCACTAAGGGCAAGTGGTGCTGATGGGACTGGTACAACTGGCTTGCTGTCTAATCCATCATAGGCCGTACACCTGAATCTTCCTCTGGTGCCCTGAACCTTTCACTCTGCAGTATTCCCCGGATTCTGACTCATAAACAGATAAGCCTGCCTTATGGCTGTGTCTGACCTCTTTGTCGCTGCTACTGCTGCTACTATTTACTTTTACATTCCAATTTTCAGTTTCTCCTTCTGCATGCTCTAATGATTTCTTATGGTTTAAATGCTTCCATAATTTGATGGTGTACTGCAAACATGTTTTAACAATGGACGATTGTTTTCATTTCAGAGTCCTGTATCGGCTTGACCAGCAGATCTGTCCACTGCAATTTTCACAGAATAGACATTATCCCTTAGCATTCTTCTTCTCGCTCCATTTCTGTATCTCTGTTGACACACCCCACCTCATCTGTGACACATTATGGATGTCACAATTATTCCCCCATCTTCAGCTACATTTCAGTGGAACAACTGCCTTACTACTTTTCTTCTTGCTGGGACAACATACACAACATCTAAAGTTAGAGGGGGGAAGTCGTATTTGGCTCACAGTTGGTAGAGTTGTCAGTTCATAATCAGGGTTGGCTCTAACGCAGCGGGGTGCATGGTAAATGGGCAAAAGTTCATGGTAGTGGAAGACAGCAACAAACAAACAAAAACAAAAACAATGAGAAAGAAGACATAAAGCTTCTATTTTGCATCCAATGTACCGGGATTGGAGATTTGCAAATCCAGTCAGTGGACTGACCCAGAAGTCACACACTCTTAATTCCAGCATACTTAATCCCAGCACTCAATCATATATTGACCACAAACTCTAGATTTAGGTACTTTGCAAAAAGCCTGATCTAAAAGTGCCTGAGGCTTTTGTAGGGACATCTAGACACAGACCATAAACCCCGAAAGATTCATATGCATATTTTAGACAAAAAAGCATTTGGTCCATCTCTAAGAGTTGCTGAAATCCTAACAGTTTCAGCATTGCTGAAAAGGCCAAGTTCCAAGTCCCTCTGAGTTTTAAAATGAAGTCTTATTAGTGAACTCCTATACAAATGAAAACAACGTTAAATGTGTACAGAGTTCCGTGGCACAAGATAGACATTTCCATTCCAAAAGGTACAAACAGGAGGATACAAAGATTATGGAACGAAGTCATGCAGGTCTGTGTACAGCATCTGAGGCAAACTGTGGCAAGATGTAAACTCTCATGGCTGGGGTAGCACTGCCCCTGTGGCACTGCCAGGGGCTCCCACGGCTTCTCTCTTCAGCACAGTGCGCCCCTTCCTTACAACTTTCCTCAGGGTTTCCATGTTCCTACCTCCTCCCAACTTCCAGAGGCTGCACTACACCTTTGACTATGGGCTTACAACTTCACACTCTGCCCTCTCAGGCACACTGCCTGGCTGCCCAGGCCTTTTAAATCTGGGGGGAAGCCTTACTGACCCAACTGTTTCTTTCTGCATGCAACTAAAACCAAGCTCTATGTGGGATCTGCTTCAATACTGCTGTTAGCAGTAGCAGTATTCAAGCTCTCCTCGCTCTTGGCTACAGGCATACAGTGCTTGGATCGCTCCTCACTTTCAGTCCAATTCTGAGGAACAAATTCTATAAGATATTACTATTCTTGGCTATGGTATTCTCAGGTTTTTTTTTTTTTTTTTTTTTTTTTAAAGTGAAGTCTTCCATTTTTGCCATTTTGAGGTACAAAGGGTGCCATGGCGCTGCTTCTTGCTTTGCTCTCAGGCCATTCTCTCTGTTCTCCGGCTCCTTCTCAGCAACAGATATTTGCTCTGCTCAATTTTTGCAACAGATATTTGCTCTGATCAATTTTTAAATTGTTCTGTTAGGTTTTGGTTCTTGATTCTCAATATACATCTGGATAAAAGCTCACAAAATAGCAATGCAACTGCCTTAACATTCAACTGCCCTGAACTTTCTTCTATTAGATCCATTAATCTGTTGCCCTGAATCTCAGTCTCAGGCAGTCTCTGGATATCTATCAGGATTGTGGCCTAGCCTCAAATTCTTAAATGAGTGAACAATGAATGGTTTAAGTAAAAGAGACAAGAAGTATGTTTTTGGGGCATTTAGTAAGGTGCTGCATTGACCAGAGTGTGTTCCACACACACACCACATGACGTCAGAGTCTCAAACGTTGGTTTCTGACATTCTGTATCTAGGATGCCTTTTGACATTCTTTATCAGATCAATTGTGAAATCTAGTGCTGTTTATGATCTCCCCCAAGGCCCTTGAGACACACACACACAGACACACACACACACATACACACACACATACACACTCCTGTCCTCTTAGTGTTCTTTTGCTCTGCCCTCCAATTACTCCATGCATCTCTCTGGCATCATATTGGTGATGCTGCTTTGGAGGCTGTGAATCATGCTTGCTTTGAGGATAGAAATTGGTATTGTATTTCTACGTTTTGAGGGCCTACATGAAATACAGGTTCATATAAAAAGCTTATGTAACTATGCTATGGATTGTCACATACAACTGAGCCCATTTCTAAATGCGCACTGAGGGCCAGGGCTAGTGTCCCAGAACTTGTGCAACCTTACATGGACCTTAGATGTAGCGAGGTGAGCTCCTCTCAGAGTTCCTGTGCTCAGTTTAGTTCAACTGATTCACACTAGGACACTCTTTTAAGTCCATTCAGGTCATTATAAAGAATATTTTAGACCAGATGATATAAATAATAAAAATGTATTAACCGCACTTTCAAAGTCTAGACTGTCTAAAACCAAGGTAGTGGTGTGTCCTGTTTGTGTGGAGGACTCACTCTGTGCTTCATGGACAGCAGGTGGCCTGCTTCACACTCAGGGGCATCTCAGCGTCCTTCACCATCTCTCATAAGGGCACTAATCCGTTGGGAGGGGCCCCAGCCCTCATAACCTACTCCGCTCCTGAAGTTCCCACGTCTCGCCCTACTGCACTGAATGAGCGGCCTCAACACATCAGTGTTGGAGACACCAATGCTCACAGCACTGCAGGTGCCTCCTGGATGTTCTACATGCAAAAATGAACACCTCGTCCCTCTCACTGGAAGCTAACATTTGAAAGTGTAGATCTAGTTCTGCCTCCGGGTGGCAGAATCCCTGTCCCGTCCTAAGCCAGCCTCCCATAGTGCACTGGCACCTCCTCCGCAACCCCAAGCTGTCCAAGCCTCTTGGCCTGCTCCGGCCTGCGACACGGGTCAGGCCCCACCCTCCCTGCGCCATGGTTCCCAGCGTCCTTACGCTATAGCGCTACCTCACGTCCCAGGAGCTCACATCTCCATCCAAACAAATCAATTTCTACCTCTGAGACCATTGTGAGGATGGTGGGGCTTCTTCCTCTCTTCTAAATTTATGTCCTCTGGAAGAAACAACGTTTTCTAAAACTGGTAATTTCCCATGAAAAGTTCAGTTTAATATTAATAGTCGTGCGGCAAAGACGGTGTCAACTTGGTGACCCCTGTGCATCCCCGTTCTTACCCCTGAGTCGGAAGGTAGCTTGTCGCATGGGATGGAGCCACGTGTGGCACCCGTCTCACCTAACCCTCCAGTCCTAGTGTTGGGACAGGAGAAGGACAGGTGCAGAGGGAAACCTCGCCACCAAGAGAAACCAGTGCATGCTCTTCGGGTATTGCTAACGCTGTTTCTCTAGCACAGCGAATGCTCCGGTCAGAGAAGTGCGGCGCTGGTCGCTGGTGAGAGGGGACAGACTGCCATTCTCAAGGGTTGGCATTTAGGGTGCAGCCCCCCATGCACAGGCTGTAAAATAAATTCCCTTAAAACTGTTTCTTTGTTGCTCTCTTTTGCTCTGCAAAGGTCTCTAAATGACCCATAGTTAATCTAAAGAGGTCTACAGAGAGATCGATTTAGGCACGGACTAATTTTATTTTATTTATTAATTTATTCATTCATTCATTTATTTATTTATTTATTTATTTATTTATTTATTTATTTTTGTCTTTTTGAGACAAGGTCTAGTTATGCAGTTCAAGCTGCCCTTGAGCTCACTTTTGTAGCCCAGGTTGGTCTTGAACTTGCACCAATCCACCTGCCTCAGCCTCCTGAGTGCTGGAATTACAGGTGTGCACCATCAAGCCCGGCTACAGCCTAATTTT
Organism: Myocastor coypus; assembly: GCA_004027025.1. Lineage (NCBI taxonomy): Eukaryota > Metazoa > Chordata > Mammalia > Rodentia > Myocastoridae > Myocastor > Myocastor coypus. Next base: position 41,953 of record PVJA010008168.1, read on the forward strand.
AGAAGCCGCACAGGCTGTGCTGTTGGCCCAGCCAGCTGCAAATCAGAAGCGTCTGGGGCAGTTCTCTTAAAGGGCCTCCTTGGAGCCCCTCCTCTAGGAAGCAGCCTGTCTCTATTTACTTTTAATGAGCACTTAGCGTGCCAGGGAGGAAGCAGCAAGGCTGGGGAGGTGCCTGTGCAGTTCGGGAACATCAGCTCCTTTCGTGTGTAGTAACATTAAGGTAAATACTGACGAACGTGAAGCCGCAGCACCGAGCCACTCTCTATTGTAGCGCGACAACACAGAATCCCAGCCTGTGCACTACGGCGCGCAGGAAGAAACGCTGTTCCGCGTGGCGATGGGGCCCTCCTGGCCAGCTTGTGCTCTGCTTGGTTAGGTCTTGAACACTGAGCTTTGGCGCTGCCCAGTGTTGTTCCAGCGCCTGGATCAGCACAGGCCCAGGGATGGGAGCGAGGGCTCCAGCTGGCTCTGGCCGTTAGCACAGATCTTTTTATCTCTCCGCGTCATCCTGCACCTCCAGGACCCTTGCCCGCTCCTTCTGAGGTAGGTCCCGCGGAGCACAGACAGCCTTCCATGCCTGTGTGGGCACCACCCATGCTGGGCAGAGCGCGCAGTCCTGTCCCTGCGGCTCCCCCACCTCGCACGCCCACCTCACCCTGTGCGGGCAAGGTTCACCCCCGCATCACGCAGCCCCTCCGCTGCGCTTCGGTCACGAGTCCTGCAAGCCTGTCACTTCGCTGCTTCCCAGTCTTTATGTTTTCTAGACCAAAGCTTTGCTCCTCTGGTGCCTCCTTGAAGAAGTGTTTGTCCCACGTAATCTGAGTCCTGCGCTTCCACAGAAACCACGAGTGTAGGGTTCTGGTGAAACTTGGTGTCAGCCTGCCTCAGACAGCACTCAAATATTGATGTTCTTTTTTTAATTGTGTTTTGAGGCTGGGTCTCACCAGGTACCCCAAGCTGGTCTTGAACTCACGACATGGCCCAGACAATCATGGACCTCGTAGCGACTCTCACTGCCTGCACCTGCAGAGTGCAAAGGCCACACGTGTGTGCTTGCACGCCAGGACTCCTGTGAGGCAAACGGCAGCGTTCAGCTCCTCCTGACAAGGAGCAAAGACGGGGGGAGACAGAGGAGAGCAACGAGTGCCATGCAAAGCCCATAGGAGTGCGAGGAAGCAAGGAACGTGCTTAGGTATGCGAAGACTGGAGCTGAAAGGTGAGAACGAAGGTTCCCACACTGCGCAGTGATCGTCTGGATTTGCATGTCGGCTGTGCCCCAGCCACGGTCGCCCTGTTGTATTCCTGCTCCTCCGGAGAGCCGTGAGGGGAAGACATTCGCTGGAAAAGGATTCCGGGCCAGGAGGCAGCTGCGGTGTGGCCACAGCGTTGGGAAAGGTCCACGATCTAAAAATGTGTGGGATGCCACACGCGCGCTATTTCCACTTGATCCATAAAAGGATATTTATGATATGAATCTCATAGTGAAGACAGCACATGAGGCGCACGCGGCGTCTGGCTCCGCCTCTGTCTCATCAATATCACCTTGATGTCGGACTGCAGCCAGAGAGGAAGCTGAAATAGCACAGCGGAGAACCCTGTCAGTCTGCAAGCAGCTCTTTGAGTCTAACGGGAGCGTGGTCTGTCAGTCAAGTGAAATGTCACTTCAGCACTGCGGACAAAAGTCAATCTAAATTAATGTCCAGGAGTGTGAAATGAATTCCGTCTTAATTTTTATCTCCCTTACTCTACGGTTCTGTCATCTGTAAATGATCTTGTATTTTCCATTTTCTAAAAGCAGGCCTAAGAGAAACAGATTTTTAGGGCCTGAGACCACTAGGTGGCGCCAAATAGCCACCATTTAAGACTGCCTCCTCAACGGAGACAGGCCATTTCAAGGATTGCCACTCCTTGCGTAGAATAGAATATAAAAATTAAAAACAAACAATTTTCTCTCTTTTAAAATAAAGAATACAGCCGGGCGTGGTGGCTCACGCCTGTAATCCCAGCACTTGGGAGGCTGAGGCTGGAGGATCGCTGTGAGTTCGAGACCAGCCTGGGCTACAAAAGTGAGCTCAAAGACAGCCTGAACTGCACAGTGAGACCCTGTCTCAAAAAGCCAAAAAAAAAAAAAAAAAAAAAAATAATAATAATAATAATAATTTTTCCTTTTCTCGTTCTCTGGTAAACTGTAAAATATTCTTGTAACTTCTTCATAAATTCATGATCACATTCTTTGTTGAATTTCACAAGATGTCTTTTTTTTTTCTCCCACTAAATTATCTCAGCATAATAAATTTTAATTTTTACGTTTAAATAAGATAACCCTTTCTGGCCCCTTTGCTTTTGTTAGGATCGAGGTTTACTGAGTACAGCCCATCCTTACAGAATGTGCCTTTTTAAAATAGTGATGTCCTTCGTCCTGAGATGTATGTGCCTTGCCAGGGTACAAGAGCTGTAGCACGAGCAGCTTCTCCCAACCTACACTTGTAAATTCCCCTCTAAGATGCAGGTCTCACAACATACTTTAGGCTTTTGTCACCTCAGGTTTGACTACTGCCACGTCCTCTACCCTAGCTGCCAGAGGAAGAGCCCTGCAGTATTCAGCCAGTACAGAAGATGACAGCTTGTCTGTTTAGCCATGCCAGCTGCACGCTGCACATTACACAGATGCTCTGTGGACAGCCCTGGCTTCCTGCAGTCATTCTAGCTGTTCATTTTCATTTATAAAGCTCTCTCGGCCCAGGACTTGCAAGTAAGTTGTAGGATGCACTCATCTCCACCCACTCCTGGCAGCTAGGGCGTCTTGCTACAATTCCTAGATTCAGTGATGAACTCAAAAGTTACAGTGCCTCACACTTACTCAACCTCATTTTCTAGCAGGAAAAGAAATCAGTTAGCAAAATGCAGAGTTTCCTTGACAGTATGAAAACTGCACGCATAAAAACAGTGTGTTTTAACAAATTCATTTGCAGAAAACCTTTTACATTATTGTACAAAAAAGTCATAAAGCTGTTCTGAGATCTCTTCTTCAAGTATTTGTTGTTACTTGTGATTTTATTTTTCTACATCAAAATAGGCTTATATAATTTTTTAATTTTTATTTATTTTTTTTCTTGTTTCAGAACCTTTGTTTGTTTATTCACTCATTTTTTATGGCCAGCTCAGCCCTCCCCGAGGGCAGGGCTGGCGCAGCATGTGGTGCTGGGGATCGAACCGCGGTCCCTGAAGCCGCCCAAGCTCCCAAGCAGGCGCTTTAGACCACTGAGCCATCCCACCAGGCTCGGTTGTTTTAAAATAACTTTCAACAAGAATGGCCTCTCCACAAGTGTTTTCCTAGAGTGACAGAAACGTTGCATTGCAAAGTACATTTTTTAAAGTGATATTTATTTATTTATTTTTTATTCTTGTTTCAGAACTTTTGTTTATTTATTTATTTTTATGGCCGGCTCAGCCTGCCCTGAGGGCAGGGCTAGTGCAGCATGTGGTGCCCCGGGGATCGAACCACGCTTCCTCAGGCCTCAGCCCTGCCTACGCCCACTGGCACAACACTGTGCAGTTTTCTGCGCTTTCACAGACAGTGCGACTTCCTGATTTTATGTCGTTCTTTGGCTGATCCAATGGGAAATTATATTTGTTGTTCTACATGTTTGTATTTCTGAAGAATGGAGAGAGCGCTCCTCTGCACTGCTGAGTCTCCCCTACATTCAGCTATTGAAATTATAAACTGCGGTGAGTTGCGCACGAAGGTGGGAACTTTAGGAAGCCGTTAGCTCATGAGGCTGAACGAACCCTAAAGAGTTCCTGCTCTCGTGCTGCCGTGGAGGACACAATGAGACGTCCACAGTGGGCCACCGGCAAAAGGCCCTGCAGAGCCTGGCCATGCCAGCATCCGGTCTTATGCTTTCATCTTCCACAGCTGGACAAAATATCTTTTTATTGTTCATAAGCCACTCAGTGTATGGTACCTTGTAATTGGATCCTAGCTGGGCAAATTAGTAAAATAAGAAACTTCTTATTCTCTAAGTTTGATCCAGACATATTTTATTAATAGCAAGTGATTTTATTGCATTGCATATTTTTTGTCAAAGTACAAATACTAGCACGTTTACACAAACATACAAATTTACAGCTTCTCTGCAAATCAAATGATCCAATGATATTAGGCTTCTCTAGGTTAGCAACATACCCACAAATGCTGAGCAGAAACTACGCTTACAGGAAACAAGAGTCCGGCCTTTTTCCCAGAGCTGGTGTGAACTTCTTACATCTAGTTCTTTTATTTTCCTTCTGTGTTTAGGACAGGGTCTACAATGTCTACAGCGTCCACAGGGTCTACAGGATCTACCGGGCCTCACTACACAGATTGGACTCATAGAGGTCCTCCTGTTTTCAGCCTCCCAAGCTCTGGGATTATAGGCATGCGCCACCAATCCAGTCTTTGCATGTGCTTCTTACAAAGCCTTCGTGCAATTCAAATTGACTAACCCTCTGCTAAATGTATCCTAAGAGATGGCAGATGTGGACCGAGGAAGGAAGATACCAGCAAACCTGCATGCTAGTGAGATGGCTTAGCGTACCCTGGTTGCATTTCAGGGTTTACATTATTGCTGCAAGAGATTTCACAGAGGTAGACAGAGTATCAAGGCGAAGTGCATGCATATGGCAGTCACAACCAAAGTTAGTACATGTTAAATCTGTTTCATTTTCATTTCTTTTTTCCACTGGTAGAAACTGAAGCCAGAATGTATTCTCTATCTTCAGTCTTCTCTCTCTCTTTTTTTCTTTTTTTTGTCTGTTTACTTTAGTTTTGCTTTGCTTTTAAGTCAAGAGATAGAGTAAGTGCCAGTTTTCATTTTGGATTTTACCAGATGCGCTTGTGCTATTAAAAATTTTACAAGTCAGCTGTTGTCCTGTTGTGCTTTGAATATCCTACAGAATGCCCTAAAATTAAATTTCGATTAAACCTTTTTTTCTTCTTTTTTTTCCCCTGTCTAAGCAGCTACATAGGCAAGCACAAGGACCCAGGTTTGATTTCCAGGTACCACGTGCTGTGTAGCCCTGGAGCCCGGATGAGCTGAGCTTCCCACTGAGACTGGGCATGGTGGTGCACTCCTATAATCCCAGCACTGGGGAGGCTGAGACATGAGGGTCGTGGGGCATCTGAGCTGCTTAGTAAGAGTCTGTATCAAATACATAACAATTTTTGTTTGTTTGTTTTTTTATTTTTGTGGAACTGGGGATCCAACTCAGGACTTTGTAATTGCCAGGCTGGCACTTATGCCCCTGAGCTGTTTCCCCAGCCCCTTACATAAATTTTCTTTTAAAATTAATAAAATTACTATATACTCAATCACTCTTTGAGTATACAGTATGCTGTTGGCAATATGCTATAGGTGAACACATATGAACTTATTACTATGCAAAAAATTGATATTAGCCTCTTTATTGTATATAAAAATTATGACTACCAGCATCAAAGTGCTAAAATGGAATATTTTTCTTATTTTACTAAAAGATTAATTTCTAATCTTTTTTTTTTTTTTTTGTCTTTTTGAGACAGGGTCTCATTATGCAGTTCAGGCTGGCCTTGAACTCACTTTTGTAGCCCAGACTGGTCTCGAACTCACACTGATCCTCCTGCCTCAGCCTCCCAGGTTCTGGGATTACAGGCATGAGCCACCACACCCGGCATAATTTCTAATCTTAAATGCCATAAAAGTGACATTTTGATGATATCTATAACACTAATTCATAACTTTTGATCGAGAATCCCCAAGACTGACATTGATTTAGTGACACAGCCAGAGTGCATGGGACTTACAGTGAACAAGAGACAGGAGACGGGGACACCAGGGAGGAAGTCCTGGGATGAAAAGGATGAAAGTAAGGAAGAAGGAGAAAGGCAGGACAGAGTGTAGAAGGAAGGTAAATGGAAAGGAAATAAATCGAAGAAGCGACAACAGAAAAGTATGGCGCAGACTCTTACAGTTTACTATGTAAGATGTCCAAAATGCAGTTCGAATTAATTTGCCACACGAAGAATCAAGAGAATCCCCGCATAAGTGAGAAATAGTGAGCATGAGTTATCTTAAAATGAAGAAAGAATAAAAAGTGCCAATGAATGAATGGAAGCTAGCCAAAGAAGAAAGTGGGAACTCCAAAACTGAAAAATATGAAAACTTAATTAAAACACACGTGTGCACACGCACATGCTAAGGGGGCGTGTTCAATGATAGATGCAGATGACACATGGCCTGCGATCAATAGAAATTACCATATGTGGGCAATGCAGATAAAATGACTGAAAACATTAAAAAAGAAAAATAAAACACAGATACCTGTGGTATAATAATAGCATAAGAGTTACCATTTCTCTTATTGTCCAAGAAGTAGAGAAAAATTAGAGTGGAGCTAGAAAAGTGGGTCAACGAAGACAGCTCTTCAGTCTAAAGGGCCTGCTGAGGCCAGCTTAGGTGATCACAAGGACTGTGGTTCAACCCCTAGCACCACAGGCCATGCCAGCCTTGCCCCCAGAGCAGGCTTTGCCAGACACACACGCACACACACACACACACACACACACACACACACACACAGAGGAATAGAAAAGTATCTGAGGAAATAATAACTAAAAATTTCTCAGGTTTTGTGAAAAGCATGAATCCAAGCATTCCAGAAGCGGAGAGGACCCAGACGGAATACACCCCAAAGTATTCCCTGGGAAAGCATAAAATCATTAATGTCCTGACACCTAAAAACCTAAAGGCTGTGTGTGTGTGTGTGTGTGTGTGTGTGTGTGTGTGTGTCCGTCTCAGCCCACTCTGAGGGCAGGGCTGGCGTGACAGGTGGTGCCAGGGATTGAACTGCAGTCCTTGTGGTTCCCTAAGTTTGCCTCAGCAGGTGCTTTAGGCCGCTGAGCCATCTCACCAGCCAACAAAGACAGCACATTCAGGGAGCATTTCTGTATCATTTCTGCTTTGCTCGAGAAGTTTCTCTGGTCATGTAGAGGACCAGACAGTGTTTCTCCTCTGAAAACATGGAGACCCTAAGAACATCTCAGTGCATTTTTTGAGTGCTGAAGGAATGGAGCCATCAACCATAACTATGTTAACAAGCAAAAATATCGTTGTCGATAGTAAAGGTATTCTAGGGCTCAGAAAATCCATGAAGGATTTTGCTAACTAGCCTACCTTGAACAACAGCTGAGGTTAATTTTCTAAATGAAGACAAAATGTTGCAAAAAAATTAGAACCTTAGAAAGGAATAATGAATATTAGAATGTACAGCAGAACTGTATCTATTAGTCTGAGCAACCGGTTTCACAATAAGAATAAATAATATAGCAAGCATCATTAATTAGCTACTCTTGTTTTAAAAATCTATAATATATGTGTTGTATGTTGCCCTGTTTCTGTCCTCATTTCAACTATTAGTTTTTGCTTTTGTTTTTATCCTTCAAATAATATAAACTTTAAAAAGGAATGTACAATGATCATATCTATTTTATGTAAATAAAGTAGGTTATGCTACTTCACATGACTTCCACATGATTTTCAGGAGTGATAATTGGTGATTCAAGTGAGACTGATACTACAATATCACATGTTATTTCATGTACATAGAGAACACGTTGAAGGTGCTCTAAGCATATAATCAATTAACATGTAGGAAATACACACTGTTCCTTAAAGAAATCTATTTGTTCTGTCATGGAGAGCGGATTCACAATCAAAAGAGCTTCCTTCCAGACACTCCAGTTTGCATCCGTAGGCTAAGAACTGAGAGCATTCCTCAGAGGACAGAATCAAGGGCCCACAGAACATATAAGACTCAGAGCATCTTTTCTGAGAAGCAGGTCTAAACTCTGGTAAAAGAACTAGCTAGTATTCTTGGGTGTAGTTTAGAAGCTTCATCGGCCGGTGACTGTTCTGCGCCTGTTTTCTCCCTCTGTGAAGAGCGCGTCTGTCTCCAGCAGGGTGTCATGCAGCCGGGCTGTGTATGTCTCTGCTAACGGAGAGGTCAGGTAGATCGGCGTGTTACTTCACAGGCCCAGATTAGAGGGATTCTTCTGGGGGATCTAAACCTAAAGAACCTCATCCATTGTAAAATTACAGATATTAAAATATTCCTTTAACTGGTCATTTAAATGCTCACAGACTAATCTTTCTATGGAGGGGTACCAGGCATCAAATTCAAGACCTCATGCTTGCTAGGCAGGTGCTTTGCCACTGAGCTGTATTCCTAGCTCCACAGAGACTATTATACAATAAATTATCTCCTGTAATTCTTGCTTTTAAAGAAAGAGGAATGTAAGTTCTAGGCTAGCCTGGGCAAATTAACAACATCATGACAAAAAAAAAAAAAAAAACTTTGACAAAGTGGAAAGGTCTGGGAATGTAGCTCTGGACAAATTGCTTTCAGTCTCCAGTACCCGGAAAACAGTAGATAGTATTAACACCTCGCACATAACTTGTAGTTCAGTGGACCAACTACTTCACGTGGTGTCATGGTTCCTGTCTAAATGTCTCCTGGAAGCCTCCTGTAGTCATGAGGAGGGCTTCTACAACTTGTCATCGATTAGGGGTCCAATGCTAGGATTACGTGTGGGAGTGCTACCTCCGCCCAGGGGCAGAGAGTCTGATAGCAGCAGACGGACCGCAGAGACGCCCGCTCTTGGCCGCTGCTCCTCCCTTTGGGCTCTACATACCGTGCTGTTTTCTACCACAGTGAACGGCTGTCCTCTTCCGTGTGCCACTCTGCCTTGGGGCCAGCTGGTGATGGACCAAAACCCTCACAAACTATAAATTAAATAAACCTTTCCTTCCTTCATGTTGGGTGTCAAGCATTTTGTCCCAGTAATGAAAAAAAAGTAAGGGAGACCTATGTGCAAGACCCTGGGCTCACACCTCTATTGCTGTGGTAGTACTAGTAGCAGTAGCAGTGATAATAACAATTGTAATAGTTTGAACTAGCCTCATTGAAGTCTTAACAACTTCTTTGGATCTGTTAACTTACAAATTTCCCAGGTGCCTCCCGTTTGCTTACCCAGAGTGAACCAAGCACCCTTCGCAGCTGAGGAGGATTCCCTCGCTAGTGGGTGAACGCAGTCAGTCCTCTGCCTTTAAACGGGGAGTAACCTGCGCAGGATTAGCAGCCTCTGTATCGTAAGTAAAAGGAATTTACTGTGCCTACCTCAAATAGTTGTACAAAGTGCTTTTAAATATACACCATGTAGTTACTCAGCTTTCCTTTGGAGCTGGGACTATATTAAATGCCAGACTGAACAAAGCAGACTGGAGCTCTTCCATTATGTGATTCACATCTACTTACTTACTTACTTACTTACTTACTTACTTACTTATTTATTTATTTATTTATTTATTTATTTATTTATTTATTTATTTATTTATTTAAAATATTATGGCACCCTCAGCCCGCCCTGGGGGCTGGGGCTAGCACAGCATGTGGTGCCAGGGATCCACCCAACGAGGTCCTGGCCTGTGCCTAAGCTTTCCTAAGCTGGGGCTTTAGACTACTGACCCATCTCCCTGTCCCCATGACTCACATTTAAATCATAGCGAAGAGCAATAAACAAATGCTTGGAATTAAATGGGTTAATTAGTAAACAACATATTTTATCAGGCAACGTTCTGGGAAACACCTCAGGGTCCAAGAAAGATGGATGATGTAGGAACCAGAAAAAAAGAAATTAATGAGCTCAGAAATTATTTTATATTACTCACCTCTAGAAAATTGTCTCAAATTACTCGCACCAAAATTCTGTGATGACGTTTTTAAAGCAGAATTCACTCACACAAAAGAAGGAGAATAGTAAGGTAAAAGCTTTTTGCACAAAAAGAAAAAAAAAAAAACACAATAAAGAGGCAATGTATAGAACAGGGGAAAGTACTAAAGACTTTTGCCCGTTATGTATCAGGCACAAGACTAATGGCTAGAATATGTGAAGAACCTAAAATATTATATCCTCCCCAAATAAATAATAAGAAGACATGAAGATAGCTCAGTAGGATAAGTGCCTGTCTGGCAAGTGCAAGGTCCTGAGTTCAATCCCCGGTACCATCAAAGAAAAAAAATTTCTAAACTAAACCAACTTAGCATTTCAAAGGCCAGCCAAATAGCTCAGTGGATTAAAGGCCCTACAAGCAGATTCAGGGGCTGGAAGTTGGATCCTCAGGGCCGCTGGGGAGCGCTGAGAGAGCAATTGAGCCTGGGCATGGTGGTGCGTGCGTGTAATCCCAGCTCCTGGGAGGCTGTAAACAGGCAGATCACTACGAGTCCAGTCTAGTAGTGAGACCCTGAACACCCCGTAGACCCTTTCCTAAAATACAGAAGAAAACAGAAGTGATGATAGGCTAACAATGGTTATTGTATGGCATGTGGAAATCATCAAGTCTTTGCTCAGATTACCAGATACAGTCACGTAAGATTTATCAAACAATATAAACACTAGCTGTTCCTTTCAATGGCAGTGAACCAATAGAAATTAGCAGTACAATTATCTTAGATATCCTATACAAATATATTTGTATATACTTACATCATATTTTTATCATACCTCATATATTTATCCCTTCCTTCTTTGCTCCTTTCCCTCATCCCAGCTGCTCTTTCCTTTTGAGTAGTTCCCTCCCCTTTCACAACATCTATTGTATCTTTTGGCTCTGACTTTCTGTTTTTTACACTAGGTAGACAGAACCATGTCTACACAGGTGAATCTGATTTATTCCACTTATGAGTAAGGTCTCTAGTTGCATCCATCTACATACAAAAGAATAGAGTTTCTCTTCCTTTATAGCTGAGAGGAACTCCACTGTGTGAAAATACCATGTCTTTTTTTTATCCATTACTCAGTTGGTGGGCATTTGGGAGGCTTCCTAGATTTAGCTATGAGAAATAGCGCTCCTGCCATCATGGCTGTGCACATATCACTGCACTATGAAGTTCTTAAATTTCCTGGAAAGATATCCAGAAGAGGAGTAGTTGAATCCAACAAAACTTCTCATCCTAGATGTTTTAAGAGATTCCACACTGCTCTCCACAGTAGTAACGCCAGCCTGCACTCCCACCAACAGTGGAAAAGGTTCCTTTCTCCCCAGTCAGCATTAGTTATTGCTGGATCTGTTGATGACAGCTATTCTTTCCGGAGTGAGATGGAAACTCAGTGTTGTTTTAACTTGTGTTTCTCATGTGACCAATGGTATTCAGCATTTTTCCATATATTTACTTTCTGTATTAATTCATCTGATAGATAGATAGGTCATGATTTTGAAAGTTCTTTATATGGTTTAGATAAAAGTTTTTTGTCTCAAACAAAGTTGAAATGTTTTACCAGCTGTGGGCTTTCTTTTTCCTGTGTTGGTGATTTCTTTTGATGTGCAAGAACTTTTTAAAAGAATGATTCCAATTGTCATTTCTTGGAAAGTATTTCCTGTGTACGTTGGTTTTTGCTGAAGAACTCTGCCTACCCTGACATCTTTAAGACTTCTGGGGCTGGGGAGATAGCTCCATGGCAAAGGTTCCTGGCCAGCAAATGCAAGGTTATGAGTTCAAACCCTCACATTGTGCCCTCTTGCTACTGATTTTTGAGCACTGATTTAATATCCAGCTATGCTATTGAACTTGGTTATTAAATCTAGAAGTCATTTTGTGGAGGTATTGGGTGTTCTATGTAGAATATCATGTAATCTGCAAATAAGGATACTTTTGTAGAGATAAGAAACTAGCATCTTAAAGAATCAAAGAACAATAAACAAAGCTTAGGGCAGGTTGTAATCTGTTACTTAGGGGTTCCACAAAACGGATTTAAGAAGGTGGGTAACAGCTGATCCTGATTTATGTCTCATCGTTCCTTGAGATGCTAGTGCTTATCTCCTCCTCTCCTTGTAATCCTATTATTTAACAATTGTGTGAACCTAGCATTACACAAATAGTGAAGGTCAACAGGGGTTATAGTCCTAAATAAACAGGAGATGTTTCTGGAGCTCTGGGCTCACTTCAAGAGAGGCAGATCTCAGTAAGACCTCCGAAGCTGCAATCATCGGGTCTTCTCGTCATTGTTTTCTTCAGGAGGCCATAACACACAATGCACTTTCACTCCTTTGTTCCATATCCTTATGCCTTTTGTTTGTTCAGCTGCTCTGACTGATATTTCCAGAACTATATTGAAGAGGAAAGGTGGCAGTAGACATCCTTGTTGTATTTCTGATTTTTCAAGTAAAAGCTTTACATTTTTGTCCACTTAGTATGATTTTGGCTGTTTGTCATAGATGGCTTTTATTACATTGAAATAAAGACCATTTATTGAAATTTTCTGTACAGTTTCATCACAAATGGATGTTGGGCTTTATCAAAATCTTGTGTTGTATTTACTGAGATGATCATGATTTTTGTTTTTGGCTCTGTCTATATGAAGTATTACACTTATTGATTTGTGTATATTGAGCTATCCCTGCATTCTTGAGATAAATCTCATTTGGACATGTTTATATAATCTTGATGATTTTATGTATTCTGTTAACCTGTCCTTTTTGATGATAATTGCAGCTAAGTTTACTAAGAGAGATTGGCCTTTAGTTACCATCTTTGTTTGGGTCTTCCTATGGTTTTTTTGTATCACGGTAATATTTTACTCCTGGAATGAGTAATGGAGAATTAATTCTCTTTCAAATTTCATTAAACAGTTTGAGAAGTATTGGGACAAAATTTTCTCTAAGTTTCTTGTAGAATTCAGTTGTGAATCTATCAGAACCTGAGATTTTCTTTGCTGTTAGTTTTTTTTTAACTACATTTTTAATTGACTGATATTGGATTATTCAGAATTTTTATATCTTCTTAATTCAGCTTTAATAACTCATATTTCTAGGAACCTGTCCATTTCTTCTGTTTTCTATCCTATGAGAGTAAAGATTTTCAAAACAAATATTGATCTGAACTTCCACATGACTTCTAGTGATTTCAGTCTTCCCATTCCTCAGTGAATGAATTTGAGTATTTACTTTCCTCTTTTTTTTTTTTTTATATAAGATTGGCGAGGTGTTCATCAACTGAGAATTTTCTTTTCTATTATAAATTATCAAATTATAATTACTTATATGTAAGGGTTACAAAATGATGTAAAAATAAAATATGACCTTGTGAAATGATTAAATCAAGCTATTTAATATATCCATCAGGTTAAATAGTTTTTGTGATGAGAACATTTGATAATTTGCTCTCAGCAATTTTGAAATACACAGTGTTAAATATAGTTATAGCATTATCGAAAAGATTTAAAAAAATGTACTTCTCCCTTTGCTTTGGTCTGTGTCTAGCTGTCCAACCCTCGCCCGCCCCCAAAGCCTCATGCAGTCATGGGGTGGACTTGGAGAGTTTATGGTTAACTCATGATCCACGGGGACTATGAGTGCCAGAGCTGCTGGCTGATGAGTGCGAGTGCTGCACCCAGTCTGGGGTGCACAGACGGAACGCAATCTAAGGGAGGCAGGCTTGTTCTCTGTAACCATTGTGGCTGCTTCTCCTCCATTTTGCTCTCTGCTCTTTGCCTACTCCGTGAAAGGTGCTCTCTGCCATGTGCTCCTCGGCCTTGGAGCCAGTTGAGCATGTACTGAAACCTCCAGTAACTGTAAGATGAACAAACTTTTCCTTCCTTCATTTGGGTGTCAGGCATTTGTCCCAGAAACATGGGAAGGGTAACTGAGCCACCTGTCTAACTGAAACTTTGTACCCTTTTACTGATTGACTCTTTCTTCAATATCTGTCTCCTCACCTTGGAGAAATACCATTGTACTCTCTACTCCTGTGCGTTTTAGGTCATAGACATAAGTGAGATTATTTGTCCTTCTGTGTGTGGTTTATTTGACATAGAGCAATGTCCACCAAGTTCATGTACGCTATCTGAAATGATACCCTTTCTTCATAAGGTCAAATATTATTTTACTCTGCTTTTTGTCTATTTTAATCATCTGCACTTGCAATGTGAGTAAATACACACATGGTGGGTGAATTGGTACATAAACGTATTACATGTCCCTGATTCATTGATCCTTTAATTTTTCAATCTAAATTTCATTAATTTGTACTCTGATTTTAATGTTTATTGTCTCCTCTTAGATTCAGATTTGGATTGCTTCTGTTTTCAGTGGCCCAAATAGCTATCATTAAATTATTGAATTTCTGCCCACTCTTCCTTGTGTCTTTATTCACAGGTAGAAACTTCTGTCTTAGAATTGCTTCCATTATATGCTACAAATTTTGGCATTTTGTGCTTTTGTCATTATTTAATTCCAGGAATGTTTTTATTTCTTTACTGATTTCTTCCAAGATCCATTGATTATTCAATAATGTATTACTTAATCTAGATATTTTTGCAGTTTGTATTAATTCCTTTGGTTTTGATTTCTCTCTTCACACCAGTATAACCTGATAAGATATAAGGGTTATTTCTATGGTTTCATTTTTACTAAAGCGTGCACATTGGACTAAGATATGTTGTACCTTGGGAAATTTTCTTATGCAGCTAAGAAAATGTAAGTTCTGTTGTTCTTTACAGTTGTTAAATGAAATGCTCTGCAGATAGCTGTTAATCCTGTTTGTTTAACGGTGTGCTTTAAATCTGATATTTCTTTGAAGTTTTTTGTCTGGGTAACCTGTCTAATAGAGAAAGTGAAGTACTGAAGCTGCCTATTATAACTTTTTAATCCATCAGCTTTTGTTTGCTAAACTTGATTATTATCTGTATTTGGTAGGTAAATATTTGCAACCTTTATTTTTTCTCCTGTTAAATTGTTAGTTTAAGCAGTGCAGAGTGGTTATCTTTATTTCTTTTGATGAATTTTTTCTTTGATGTTTGCCACGTCTAAAAATAAAATAACTACACTGGCTTGTTTTGAGGCTCTGGGGCTCTTTGCCTATTGTAGTAGTGATGAATGGATCATCACGTTCCATTATTTTTTATTTCTATTAATGGAAATCATTTTGCATCAGGGATATGGATCAGACAAAATGAACGCTTGCTCTTTACACTCTTTTTTCAAATTACCAGCATGTTCTTTTGCTTTGGAAGTAGATTAATTTTTTTTAATTGATCAATATTTGCATAAGGTTTCTTTTTCGTTGGTAGTTTTACTTGTTGATAGTTTTTAAAGGAAATTTTACAGGATTACCATTAGGTTGACCACTCTTGCCTTTTAGAATTTGAAACACTTTTTTCCAAGTGTGCTCTGTCTTAAAATTTGTATTGAGGAGCCTGAAATTATTTGATGAGCTTACTTTGACAGGTTAATTCCAGTTTTCTCTAATAGCTTTTACTTTTGCCTCCTTTTACTGAATTTCTAGAATTTTCATTATGATCTAGTCTTGTCTTTTTTTGTTTTAAATTTTAGGTGCCTTTTGTACTTGAATATTGAATTTTCCCTAGATTTTAGAGTTTTTCCACATTACTAAATGAATTTTTATACCAATTAAATCAGCTTCTTTGTTTTTCTTTTCTTTTACTTTATTATTATTATTATTATTATTATTATTATTATTATTATTATTATTATATCTTTTTGAGACAGGGTCTCACTATGCATCAGGCTGGCCTTCAGTTCACTTTTGTAGCCCAGGCTGGTCTCCAACTCACACTGATCTTCCTGCCTCAGCCTTTTAAGGGCTGGGATTACAGGCGTGTGTCACCACGCCCAGCTGTTTTTAAATTGATATAATTATTAGAATTTTAAAACACTACTTAGCAACTATTAGATGCAGTTTCCATGTACCTTTTCATCTTTAGGTTCTGAGCATGTTTATGGTGTACCACATCCTCATCTTGTATTTTCATATTCTGTGCTCAAAATGGTCAAATCAGTGAACGATGTCTTCTACTGAATTTTCTTTCACATGTTTTCCTGCTTGCTTCCATTTCATATGGTCTAATTCTTCACCAAAGTGAAATTATTTTCTTTTCTTTGTTGTTTAACCCAATTAGTTTTTATTGTTTTTTAATTAGTTGAGTATTTTGTTGATGTCTTCTATATGCTAAATTAAACCCAGTTTAAGCTTATTAACCTTATTAATCTTTCTATGCATTTGCTTATGTGTTTCTTTCATTTCTTCAAATAGCTTGAAGATTTCATGTTTGAGTTTTGTGCCTGTAGCTGCTGCTGCTTCTCCTCCTCCTCCTCCTCCTCCTTCTCCTCCTCCTCCTTCTCCTCCGTCTCCGTCTCCGTCTCCGTCTCCTTCTCCTCCTCCTCCTCCTCCTCCTCCTCCTCCTCCTCCTCCTCCTTCTCCATCTCCTTCTCCTTCTTCTTCTTCTTCCTCTTCTTTCTCTTCCCCTTCCCCTTCCTCTTCTCCTTCTCCTTCTCCTTCCTCACAATCAGCCATCTAAAGGGTAGTGATAGCCAAAGATTTAATTTTGCTTTATCTTTTCATGTGTCCATTGTATTTTTGCTATGAGTTGTTGCTAAATAATTCTGTCACTACTTTATTACGGATGTCACTCTAGTTAGATTGTCTCCCTGTGATATGTTCTTGGATTTGGTTTCATTTTGTTTTTTATGCTCCTTGTTGTGACTTGTCTGTAGATATCCCCCCTCAGAGCCCCATATAGTCATAGATGGGGCTTCTTCAAAGGTGAATGAAGCAAAACTGTGTGAATTATTCATGATGCAGTGCTATTCAGGGCACTAGATGTAAGGGAGAGTGATTACTAAATCAGTCCACTAATTGTTTTGGCACTGCCCTAATTCTGATACCTTGCTGACAACATAAGGAATAGAAAGAGGCGTATCTTTTCCCTTGTTTACTTGATTTGCTACCTCTGCCCATCATGAGCTGTTTTTCTTCTGCGATGCCTGTCGCTTATTCACCCTGCCTTGGAGCCAGCCTATTACGGATGGAAATCTCTACAGAGCAGAAGTCAAATAAATCTTTCCTCTGTTAACTTTAGGAATAGGGCATTTTTGTCCCAGCAAATACAGGTTTCCTTATGCAACCTATTCAGCATTAGGCTTGAAGGTTTTATTAGAGTTCAGTCTTCTTCTCGGGCTCTATTGCCAACACAACTCAGACGAAAAATCAAACAGCAGAGATGTTGATGACAAGACAAATCCAATATTGGCATACACTAAGACATCAGTTAAAACCAACAACTGGGGCTGGGGAGATGGCTCCGAGGCACAAGTGCCTGCTGGGCAAGTGCAAGGTCGGGAGTTCGAACCCTGGTCCCACCAAAAAAAAAAAAAAAACCCCAACAACTATACCACCATGAACAACAGAAAAGTGATCACCAAGAATTGTACAACTAAGGATGCTTTATAGGATACCCCATAGGAATCAATAATAGCTGTGACCACACCATTCTTTCCAATAGAAAGATATTAGGAATAATAATGTAGGGGCTAGCCAGATAGTTCAGCAGATTAAAACACCTGCTCAGGCTGACACAGGGCCCTGAGTTTTGATCCATGCTAGCCCCAACCCATGGGAAGCACCGAGACGGTGATTGAGACTAAGCGTGATGGTGTGCGCCTGTAATCCCAGCACTTGGGAGGGAGGCTGTAAATAGGAGGATCCCTAAGAGTGTGACCTGTGTAGTGAGACCCTGTACTGAATATATATATATTTATATATAACAAGTAATAATGTAGACACAAAAACAGCGCAAATATTCACATAAGTAAATAGCTACTAAAAGGAACAATTTATTGCCATTCTAAATAGGAAAAAAAAAACTTCAGCAATGACAATATACTGTCAGCTTGACAGCTAAAACTTAATAAAACTCATTAGCAACACAAAAACTCAATACACATTCTTTTCAGTAGTACATGTTTCTCCAAAATGGAATACATATATTTCTCCAGTAGACAGGCACAAGCAAACACAAAATAGACAAAATTAATCTATGCATACTACTACATTATAATATAAAGAAAATAGAAATTGATCAAAAAAGAAACTACAGAAATACTGAAAGCAAAAAGACACTAATACACTCTAATAATCAAGTAACCACAGAAAAATAAAGAAAAAGAATATCTATTTCATAGAATCACGTAACAGTGTCAGCAAAACCAGAGACAATCTATGGCATGTAACACAAGCAGTCTTGGGGCTGGCGAGATAGTTCAGTGGTCTAATGCACCTGCTTAGGAAAGTTTAGGCAACCACGAGGACTGCAGTTCAATCCCCGGTACCATGTGCTGTGCCAGCCCCACAACCAGGGCAGGCTGAGCTGGCCATAATAATAAATAAAATAAAATAAAATATTGAAAGCAGTCCTAAGAGGGAAGTTTATATCTATGAGTACCCACATCAGACAAAGAGAACAAACCCAAATAAATAATCCTAAAATACAACTCAAGGTCCTAGGAAAACAAGAGTGATCCAAATCCAAAAGTAATACGAGGAAGGAAATTATAAAGATCAGAGCACATATCAGTGAAATTGAGACTAAAATTACAGTACCAGTAACCAATACATTGAAGACTTGGTTCTTAAAAAAAAAACAATAATAATACTTATTCACTCTTACCCCAAAAGAAAATAGCCAAATCACTTCAAATAGAAATATAAAAGGTAAGAACAAAAAGAAATATAAAAGGTAAGATCACAAAGAATAACTGCTAAAATTCAGACAATTATTCATAAGTTCTTATAAAAATCTGCAATCCAACAAATTAGGTAACCAGAAGCAATGGATAGATACCAAGATACATGTGACTTGACATAACTAAACATTTTAAATCCCTGAATAATCCAATAACAGGCAATTAAATTGAAACATTAATGTAAAAATCTACCAATTAAAGAAATTCATTGAATCCATTAATTCACCACTGCATCTTATTATAAGACCTGCACTAAAAAATCTAACAATAAAGTTCCTGAAACTGTAATGAAAATGAAAAGGAAGCAGTACTACTGATAGTGTTTCTATAAACTCCCATTACATTGATTCCAAACAAGGAGGGCCCCTACCAAAAATGAAAAGTACCACCTAACTCCTTACTGAATATTGGTGTAAAAATTTTCAACAAAATATTGGAACACAAACTGCAACAAATAATCTAAAAGATCATGCCAGGGCTGACCAACCGGGCATGCTGGCATGTGCCTGTAATCCCAACCCTTGTGAGGCTGAAAGCAGTAGAATTACTATAAGTCCGATCTGTGTAGTGAGACCTTGTAGCCCCTGAAGACACCTGTTTCAAATGAATTTTAAAAAGATCATACTTCACAATGAATTAGGCTTCATCCCAGGCATAGAAGGATTATTCAACATGTGTAAACCCATAAATGTAAAATAACTAGCATATTAAACGGGGTAAAGCTGAAAGCCATCCCTGTAAAATAAGGGACAAGAACAGACATCTACTAGCACCATTTATGTTCAAAACTGTACTCAAAATATTATCCAGAATAACTAAATAGGAGAAGAGATAAAAAGCAGATAGAAAGAAAAGGAAGATGTCAAATTATCATTATTTGCAAATGACATGATCATTTACATAGAATGTCCAAAAAAATTCACCAAAATCTTCTTGATTTAATAAAAAAATTCAGAAATCTTTCATATTGCAAACATCAACACAGAAAAATCAGTTACTGTACATCAATCATAAATTCACAAAACACAAATAAGAATAATAATACCATCCTCAATGTTACCAAAAAAATAATATTTAGGTAGTAACCTACCAAGGCAGTGAAAGACTTCTACAAAGGAAGACATAACACTCTGAAACAAGGAGATCCAGGAGACAGTATATGCCCTATTTCTGGATAAGCAGAGAGAATATTGATTGACCATATTTCCAAAAGGGACATCCATATCTAACGTGACCCCAATCCAAACAACAGTGTTCCTTGCAGAAGTAGAGAAAGACATCCTCAATCCACTTGGAACCACAGGTGATCTGGAAGAACAATAGCAGTTCTGGGCATTAGCAGCCAAAATACCAAGTGTCAAGTTATAATATAAAGCTGCAGTGCTAAAACAGCAGGGTTACAGCAGATGAGCAGTCCAGCACATAACGAAGTAGTGTGACATGTGCAGAAACAACTGCAGGCCCATTCAGCTGTCTGATCTTTGATAAAGGAGACAAAACACATGAGAGGGAGGACATCTTTTTAAACTAATGATGCTTGGAAAACTGCCATGCACAAATAGAAGTTTCAATCTAGACCCATATCTCTCACCATATATTAACTTAACACCAAAATTTCTCTAAAATCTAACGTTTTTATTTTAAATAGAAAAAAACACAAAACATAAACACAGCAACAAAAAATACTGCATTTCAAAGCAAGATAATGATAAATTAAGGTTCTTGTTACATTACGTATGGCTATCTTCACTGTAGATGCTCAGATTACCAGATAGAAGTATGCAAGATTGAAAAATCTAAATATTAAAACAGAAACAATGTCCTGGAAGATAAAATTGATGCAGTCATTGGCAAGGACTTCCTGAATAGAACCCCAGGTGCACAATAAAAATATCAATAATCTAAACATTTGAAGGAGTCAAGACACCCTGTCGCAGGGAAGCCTGCCTGCTCATGTTGGTCGCACCACCATTTCTAGCAGCTGTGTCAAGCTAAAAGTGTGTGCATAGCAAAGAAAAGAATCAACACGGGGAAGAGACAAGCAACGCAGTGAGAAAACATCTTGCACTTCGGACAGAGGACTAACATCTAGAACATATAAAAAACTTAAAAAAACTATTAGATGCCTCAAAACAAAAGGCCTAATCAACATTGTTCAACTGAAATGAGCAGACACTTTGCAGAATAGTAAGTATTAATAACATAAAAACGTGAGGAATGGTTCCACATCACTAGTAATTAGAAAGAAGCAAATTAAAACAATGGTAAGATTTCATTTTACTCCAGTGAGAATGGTTGTCATATGGAAGTCAAATAATAACAATTCCTGGCAAGGTTGTAGGGAAAAAGAAAAACTTCTTCATTGCCGGTAGCAATGTACATTAATGTAATCACTAAAGAAATCATTGTAAAAACTGTTCGAAAATCTAAAAAAAAGAAATTCTGTTTGACCCAAATATTTACCTTCTAGGTATCTTCCTAAAGAGTGAAGACATTGTTTTATTTATTTATTTATTTATTTACCTACTTACTTATGTCTTTTTTGAGACAGACTCTCACTAGGTAGTTCAGGCTGGCCTTGCGCTCACTTTCGTAGCCCAGGCTGGTCTCAAGCTCACACTGACTCTCCTGCCTCAGCCTCCCAAGTGCTGGGACTACTACCATACACCACCACACCTGGTGAAGACATCATTTTACAGCAGTGCACTATGCCCATGTTTGTAGTGCCACCATTTGTACTAGCCAAATTTTGAAAGCTATGTGGTCATGAGCAGATCAATGGACTGGAGCATATGCCAGTTACATAAAATGGAATAATGCCACTCTGCCTTTTAAAAGGCCAAGGTGGAGTCATTTTCAAGAAAATTGGGCTGCTGATATGGCACAGGGGTCTCAAGCATTTGCTTAGGCAAGCTTAGGCAATGCATGGATGGCAGTTAGACCCCCAGCAACACATGCTGTGCCAGCACCACCCCCAGGGCAGACTGAGCCATCCAATAAAAAAGAAAGAAGAAAGAAAGAAAGAAAGAAAGAAAGAAAGAAGAAAAGCAAAACAAAACAAAGCAAATAGGTGTACTTTGGAGTTGTAATATTGAGTGCAATGAACCAGATGCAGCAGACACACCGGCTTAAATATCACATATTCTTATATGAGAAACTCACCCTGGGCCAGTGAGATAGCGCAGAGGATTACATACCTACTTTGGCAAGCATAGGGACCAGGATTCGCTCCTGGGCACCACTTGCCATGACAGCCCTGCCCCCAGGCACACTGAGCTGGCCACCTAGCCCAGGTGTGGCGGTGCACAGCTGTACTCCCAGGGCTGGGGAGGATGAAAACAGGAGGATCATTAGGAGTCTGAGCTGCGTAGTGAGACCCTGTGCCAAAGACATAATAAATAACTAAATAAATAGTAATAGTTACATGGGAGATGAGGAAGGAGGGAAAGGCAGCCGGCCAAGTGGGAAGTAGGCGGAAAGGTGGGTGAGGACAGAAGCGCATGCAGAAAAGGTCACACTAGAATAAAAGGAAGTAGAGGGGGGCTGGGGAGATAGCTCCGAGGCACAAGTGCCTGCTGGGCAAGTGCAAGGTTGTGAGTTCGAACCTTGGTCCCGCAAAAAAAAAAAAAAAAAGAATAGAATAAAAGGAAGTTAGCAGAACTAGGTCGATGCACAGAGAAGAACGATGAAAACCAAGAACAGAAGACGGGGGAAAGACACAAAAGCAAAAGACAACGAACTGCTAAAAACAAAGGAAGAAATTAAATGTAAAACGATGACACACAGGCCAGGAGCATGGGGCCTCTCTGGGGGACCGAGGCACAGGGAGAATGGCAACTGAGGCAGGGAGAAGGCCGTAGCACTCCCAGGAAAGGCTTCCGGACTCTCAGAATCAGGAAGTCTGACAGGAAATCTAGAAACCATAAGAAACTGTGGAAACTGAAGGCTGAGAAGTCTGGAAAGCTGACCCTGGCTGCTAGGGTGGAGATTCTATCTCCCGGAGAGACAGTTAAGCCCAGAAAGTCCAACAGCTCTGGAGGAAAAGCTTCAGAATGGCAGTACTGGTCCAGAGAAATCCCAGAAGCCCATAGCTGCAGTAAGATGCAAATGCAGTGCGAGCTGTGGATCTGAAATGGTGCCTTCCACGCGACAAACTATGGGTGAAGAACAAAGTTACCGCAGCATCCGCCATACTTGGGGCAGCATAATCAGAAGACATACTAATAGCGTTTACTGTTTAAGATTATTTCTTTATCTATCTATCTATCTATCTATCTATCTATCTATCTATCTATCTATTTATTTATTTATGCTGGACCCGGGTTCGAACTCATGACCTTGCACTTGCCAGGCAAGTACTTGTGCCACGGAGCTATCTCCGCAGCCCTTATTGTTTAAGATTTAGCCAAGGCAGGAATCAGAATCCGTAAAACAACCATGCTTCAGAGTCCCTGAGGTCACCGCGCCACAAGGCTGGATGGTAAAGGATCGCAGGGGGCGGTCCTGCTGGGGTGCGCGCAGCCCACACCCCCGGCGATTCACTGACTACACCGAGCGCAAAGTCAGCGCGGCCTTCGGCATCCACATCGCAACGTGGGGATGAGAAACACAACATAGGTGCAGGCTGTGACTTGTGGACTCACACCACGTCTGGTAGTTTCCAAACAAACCACTCACTTAAACTTGCAGAGTACTTCTTGGGACTCACTTCTTTTTCTTTATTTGGTTTGGAGGTTTTTAATTGCTTTTTTTGTTTGTTTGTTTTTCGCATTTTCTTCATTTATTCTTCCCTTGGTAAAGGATTTTTCTTTCTTCTTCTTCTTCTTCTTTTTTTTTTTTTTTTTTTTTTTTTTTTTTTTTTTTTTTTTTTTTTTTTTTTTTTTTTTTTTTTTTTTTTTTTTTTTTTTTTTTTTTTTTTTTT
>PVJA010008169.1:0-30803 GCA_004027025.1 Myocastor coypus
AAAAAAAAAAAAAAAAAGAAAATATTTTTTGGCTTGGGATCACCGCAACATGAGGAACTGTATTGCGGGGTCATGGCATTAGAAAGGTTGAGAAACACTGGCTTAGGGTAAAAATACATTTCTTCTCTCTCTATCTATAGTGCTTTGCATATTGTGAAGCAGTGTAAGTTTTTGCTGAATATTCTGGATTATGTTTGCTCATAAAATCTCTAGCTTGGGATTCTTTCCTAACTCTTGGTCATTTTTCTTGTAACCATCTCAACTGCCTTTAAAAGGATTGGCATAATTTAAATTTGATAGAAAGGAATTATATAAGTGAAATTGTAACAAAGTAGCCATTTTTGCCATATCCTAATATATAATGTTAGGCAATTTGGTTATCTCAAGGCTTTATAAAATGAGCTGGGGTTCCTCCCACTGTTTTTCTTTCAGATAGAGACAGAACAGTGATTTAGTTTTTTCCAAATAAATTTAAGAAATATTTCTAATACTACTGTAAGAAAGGGAATTAAGGATGCTTAGGAATGCTAAATTCACTGTGATTTTGTATGTGATTCTTTAATTTGCTCTAACATCTAGGAAACAACATGAAGCAAACATGTACGGGTATTTTTTTTTAAGTATAGTAAGTTATCTAGGCTTTAGCACTGTTACAAAAAGCTTCCTGCTAAATTATGGAATTTATTATTAAATCATTGATAAATTATTTATTGGGAAATTTATTAAATAAGTGAAGAATTTACTTTTGCTTCTGCATTCATTATACATTTCCTCAAGACTATTCATGCAGTGATACAAGGCAGCAGGAACAGAGTGGTAAGGGCAGTGTGGCTTCTGCACTTGCAGCCCAGTGTGTGTAAGTTTTGGAAGAAAGTTTATTGACCTGGGGAAGAAGTTGCTATCATCTGAAAACATTGTTGTTGCTTTCAGTAAAATTTATGTAATACTGAATGCTTACATCCTGCATAGAGCTTTGAAAAACGTTTACTTTAGTAAAGGGTAATGTTAAATCACAACATTAAATTGAAGCATTAGAAAGAATATGTTTTTCTTAAAGGCATAGATATATTTAGACATAAATAATGAGATAGAGACTAAATTTATTAAAAGTCAAGCCAGAATGAGATACAGTAACTGTAACAAGTAGGAGGAGTAATTAAATGATTTAAAGCCTTTTGTGGAGGATAAAAATTTTATTCCTAGATTAAATGTATCTAGCTCCTGAGAAAAAAATGATATATACACATATCTTTTTTATAAAGATAAAATGTTATCTGGTAAAATTAGGTATTTACTAGCTTGGGAAGAGTTGATTATTATCTTTCAGCTCCTAACTTTTAATCCTGAAATGAGCTTATGGAGTTAAAATTTTTGATATATGAGCCTTACTCTTGTTTGTGGCCGGCTCAGCCCACCCACAGTGTGCTGTCAGGGATCTAACTGTGGTCCTAGTGTGCTTGCATAAGTTAGCCTAAGCAGGTGCTTTAGACTACCAGCTCCATTTTTTTTTTTTTTACAAAAAAAAATCAAAATTTCATGATTATGATAAGAGAATAATAATAGATATTACATTATGAAGCATTTTTGTCAAAGTACAATAGTTACTCAACATACAGGACATAAACCAAAGGCAGCATTTGAGTTGCGTTTTGTTTATAGTAGGTTTATAGTCATCCCCAGTGATTGCATGCAAGAGAAGTGATAGTCTGGACCTATCGTAAACATACTGTTCCATGCATTTTGATTGAAAATGGGGCTCTAAGGTTGTCAGTGCTCTAAGGTTGTCATATATAATTGATGGGCAGTTCCTATGGCTTCAGGTACCATGCAGTTTCCCCGTGGGTGTGTTACATATCTTGTACAGAGCAGCTGTTTCGGTTGAAAATGAGGGAGGATAGCAATTGACAAATGCTCTCTATATAGGCCAGAAAAATTTGAAAAATAAGAATTAGTTTATCCTAGGAATTTTTTTTTTTTTTAAACTGGAGATCGAACTAAGGACCTTGCACTTGCCAGGCAAGCACTTGTGCCCTTGAGCTATCTCCCCAGCCCTTGTCCTAGGATTTGATGTTAGGGGCTCTGTAATTCTAAAGCATAGGTAAGGTATCTATTAAATATGTTTGTGGCCATTCAACCATTTTTCTTACTAGCATCCTAAAATTCTTTGTGGTTTTAAGGTTAATCTAATACTCCGTTTACAACAAGATTGTTGCAGCTTTTATATACTGCAAGGTAAACAACAGAGCTGTGTTTCTCTTTTGATTATATCTAAGTCTTTTTTTTTTTTATTGTTTCAGTGAACCCAGAACTCAGGCAATTTACACATTTCACTAACTTTAGATTATTATTTGATTAAAAATACTTCTTTAAACCTACAAAGGAGTCCACTTCTTATATAAATAAAGCAGCTTCTTCAAATGGATGTTCTACCTTTGTATGTTAAATATTCATTTCTTTCACTTTGCTATGAATTTTCAGTTAAATCCAAAATACATTTGTTTTAAGATCACCTAGGTTGCAGAATTTCATTCTAGTTCTTTGTAATATATTGGAGAGAAAGGGAGAGCGAAGAGAGAGAGAATCAGAGAAGATGGAAGCATGCACCTAAATAGTTCATAACTCTAAAAATTTGAAGTAAACTGCATAGGTAAAGATCGAGCCTCTTTTATGTATTTAAAAACTTTCAAGCAGAGACAGTTGCTTTCTGATTTTGCTCTGAAAGGTCCAATGTGATACCACCATAATGTTGGGACCAAGTCTATATGAAAACAGCTGTGCTTATTTCACTTACAGCTATCAGTGTAAATATGCACTGTTTTATAAAAAGGTAAAATAGTCAAGTTGGCTGTATTGGTAGTTAACTATATTAATGATTTAATGAGAAAAATCACTTGGTTATATTAATAGTTAAAAAGTTGATTAATGGAAATACATTTGTTTAATGAAATTCTTAGTGTCTTTTAAAATTCTTTCTAGAAAAGAAAAAAGATAATAAAAGCCTTTTAATATTACCATTAGAAGATATGAGCCGGGCGTGGTGGCGCATGCCTGTAATCCCAGCATCTGGGAGACTGAGGCAGGAGGATCAGTGCAAGTTCAAGACCAGCCTGGCCTACAAAAGTGAGCTCAAGGTCAGCCTGAACTGCATATCAAGACCCTGTCTCAAAAAAAAGAAGATAGGTAAAATTGTATATATATATATATATATATATATATATATTTCATAATGATGTATATATGATATATGTATCATAAAACTGTAAGAGTACTTTTTTTAAATACTTTAAATGACATTTAAGTTAATGGTGAATTATTTCATGTTTATGAGTATGACTGCTTTACATTATGATGATTTTCAGGTCTTTTCCAATTTAGTCTGTTGAGGTAATTAATGACACTTTTTTTTTTTTTTTTTTCAACAGACCCATTCACTCATTTGGTTTTTTTTTTGGGGGGGGCGGTACAACTTAAATATATATAATAATAACATTCATTACAATGAACTTCTACCCATTCTTTTTTTTTTCTCATGCCCCTCCCACCTCTCCAGCCCCACTTCCCCTCTAATTTGCAAGTTTTGTTTTCATTTTTTCCTTCTACTTTTTTCTTTTGTTTTCCCCTCCTCCACCCCTTACTTGTTCCCCTTCTTATTTGAACATTTTCTTTCATTTTCCAATATTTTTAAATACATTTCGGTTCATATCGGTGCTTTTGGTTTCTCAAACCAGAGAATCCATGCTGTATTTGAACATGTGTAGCTGGCTTTTGAATCTGTTGCAAGATCCTACCTCTTCAATTTATTAGCAGTAGGATTTGCTGCCCCTTTGTCCTATCCTATTTGGCTCTGGCCTATAGAATTGTTTATGACCCTTGGGTTATCTTAGTGCTGGCTTACAAGGAAAAACATCTAAATAGAACAAGTATAGTATCTTGACTGAACAGGAACATCAAACACAGCCTAGAAAATGACAAACAATGGTTACTGTTAACTTGCCATCTTCAACCTTATGAACAAGATCTGTAGTTATATAACACACTCTAAACCAACTGAAAAAGTAGTATACAGCAAATATTCTATCACATGAGTGAGTTTAATTTCAGGGAAGTAATTTTAAAAAGGTTAAGAGGGAAAAAAATGAAGAAATAGAAGCGAAGGAGATTGGCAGCAATGCTGAAGGAAGGAGGAAGGTTTTGTAAGCTTTACAAAACTGATGAAGAAGACAGTAAAGAAACGAGAACAAAGCAAGAAAAAAAAAAAACCCTAGAAGTATTCAAACTCATGTAAAATCCAGAACAAACAATAAAGGAAAAGATAAAGGCAAAGGCAAGCAGGAAGAACAACAACAATAAAAACATCCAGTTCAGGATGTATCTCTACCCTCGCTGGTAGACAAGGGGAGCAGGCAGAGCCTAGGTCCTTGTGGTCGATCCCAGGAAGCCTGCTGCAGGTGAGGTGGGGTGTTGGATAATCCTGGCAAGCCTGTGCTTTCACTCCACTGAAGATTAGGCTAATCCTGTTTTTTGCCTGTGGGGCAAGGACTTAAGCTCTTTAGCTCACATAATTCTGGTTTCCTCTTGGCCATTATCTTGAGGCTTGGCTCCTTGATCCTAGGTGTCTCATATGACCACACATCATCCTGACACTAAGAGTGAGTCCTGAGGTGGAGCCAGCCCGCTGATGCTCTGAGTCCTGGTTTGAGTTTGACCTTTTCTAAAATGCCAGCTGGCCAGTCACCTTTTTCTGGCAACCTTTGAATTGTAATCATAGCCACTACAGCCAGCAGCATTCACTGCTCCATTCTGCTAGGGCTTTCTCCACGGAAGCCTACGGAGTTGCCTACGTCACTGTGCCTCTGTACGACTGAGCTGCCTGTCTGACACCATGAACTGAGAGTTACAGAAAATGCACATCTTGCCACTTGCATCTTTGGCTTTGAAGTCCCTCTCTTCACTCCCTCCATGTACTCCAATTCTTGCTTCCAGTTCTTCCTGGGTTCCAGAGTCCATCTTTCCTTTCTTCACTTCCTGTGTTGCCATAGTCCAGTGTCCAGACTCCAAGTCTCAGAGAGGCTGGTTTGCAGCTGCTTCTCATGCTGGCCTTCCTGGAAGTCTCCTGAGCAGGTCACCTTCAGATGCCATCTAATGGCAGCCATAAATAAGTGTGGGGGAAAAGTGCTATTGAATTTTTGTAGTTCTTCATATATTCTGTATATGAACACCTCATCAGAAAAATGCTTTTCAAATACTTGCTCCAATTCTATATTTCAAGTTGTAGGTTGTTTCTAAAATTTAATGTACTGAGGACTAATATAGAGAACAGTTCAATTCCTACAAATCAGTAAGAAACAGTTCATCAAGAAATGGGCAAGACCTGTAGCCTTTTTTTTTTCTTTTTTTTTTTCCTATATTTATACAAGTTCAAAGTGATGTGCACAGCGTATTCTAAATTTTGGCCAAGTCAAAAAACAGAATGCATTTAAACTTTGACACGTGCACACTTAGATAGGAGGCTAACCCCAACAATAAGTGGGACAGACTCACAAGAACCAAAGGTCTAGGAAAGTCAGAGTTGAAAGGAGTCTTTAGTTTATGAACTTGGTGCAGTGGGACTAGATTTAGAGGTTGACACCTTTATCACAGAGACACAGTTCATCTAACTGGCAGCTGTCCCTGCCATTATTTTTTTGTGCCTGCTTCTGTCCCATGCAGCTCTGTGTAACCGACCAGAACAACTTTTCAATTTCTGGGCACAGTGTACAAATTCATGGTTCCAAAACTTAAATGCTGGGGTTTTAATCAGCTCACTGAACATAATAAGAAGACCTGAAGGATGTGGCTATTTACTATCAGCCATTCCAAGAAAACCCTTGTGATCTGTTCCTTGGTAGCTTCAGTGTTGGCCTCCGCAAAAAGGTACAGCATGGTGCAGCTAAAGTAGTGAGGGTGGCTATTTGGGTACCACAGCTGATTTGCAATTGCATTCAAGAAGAGATTCTGATCCTCAGTGTCAAAAGTCGACAGCCAGGTTCTGGAAGATGCCCATGTGTGCCGAGTGAGTAATGGTGCTCATGGAAGCCAAGCTGCCCTTGTTGCAGATGTGTGCAATGGCCTGAGTCCCTGCATAGGGCTCCAGTGTGTTGATAAACTGAAGGTTGTAGCTCACTGGATACTTGTAGGTTGTTGCACAGATTGGACAGAAAAGTGTTCGGTGATTGAGTTTTTAGATAGGAATCTAAATCCTTTTTGAACTGACGTGGCATTACTCCAGTGAAATTGGTGAGAATTGAGAGTGCAATGTTAATTTCACTTAACATGTCCATCTTCAGATTAGGAGTGAATGGGTGTGGGGGCCTCTTGTTTCTGGGGAAGACACTCAGAATCAAATTTCCTAACTGGATACAATTAGGCGGGATCATATCATAGAACCCATAATGATGTTCACAAAAAAACTCTGGGAAATCATATAGGAGAACCAGCAGCTCTCTCAGAGTACCCTTATAGGGATTTGCATAGGTTTGGTGAGTTCCACATTTCTTTTTCTTTTTTCATTTCTTTTTTTTTGCAGGACTGGGGATCAAACTCATGACCGTGCACTTGCCATGCAGGCAATTGTGCCATGGAGCTATCTCCTTGGCCACCAAGTTCCACATTTCTAAGGAAAGGAGCTAAATATTTGAATAGATCAGTCGGTACCTGCACATACATAGTCCATCCCTTCTGCTACAGCGTATGTGCCAGCATTCTTGCAATAAATACTTGATGGGAGATCAGCTCTAGCCAGGCATACACAAAGCCTGGAGCTTTGGATGGCCTTAAGATGTGAAATGTGTTGCAGAAAGCTTTAAGTGTCTGAAAATTAATAGTTTCCAACACATGCTCAGGAGCATTGAGTTCCAGGAGCAGCATCATAAAAATTCGATGGCTGGACTTGCAGTTTGTGGATGTACTCTTAAAAATATTTTTATTTTTTATATTTTACTAGTCATGTACTATTTTCAGTCTCCTTAACCTTAGGTGTCTTGGTTACTCTTCTCTCGTTGCTGGGACAAATACCCAACACTCAAAATGAAGGAAGGAAAGGTTGATTTAGCTCACAGTTACTGGAGGTTTCAGTTCATACTCGACTGGCTCCAAGGTAGAGGGGCCACACAGCAGGGAGCAGCAGTTCATGATGGCAAGACAGCAACAAATGGTGACAGAGGCAACCAACCAATCGGCAACAGAGAGGGAGTCTTTCTCTGTCTCTCTTATGTTACACCCAGCCTCTCTGCTTCAGGATATCCACCTTGGACCATGCCCATAATCCCAACAGTACTAAGGTCCATAATCCCAGCAGTACTAAAACACAGAATCCCAGTGGATCATGAGCCAGTCTCAAACTCTAGAAGTCCCTGCCCCTTGACTATGTGAGGCTTTAGGGGGACAACTAGACACAAACCATAAATTAGGTGTTACTTAAAGCAATTTATGTCTAATAATAAATTGTGTGTTACAAAAGTGTGTATACAATCACCATTCATAATAGCGAGATATGAAAGACTCAAATGACCCTTAACTCAGTGAGTAGCAAGTCCTTACAGTGTAACCTCTACCTTTGAATATATGAAAATGTTCAATAAATGAATGAGTAAAATACAAAAGTCCATGTATAGGATCAGTGAAGTTTAAAAGGAGTCATGATTATAGCATTAAAACAAAATGGTTATAATTCATAGCTTAGTAAGGAGGAATGAAGTTAACTACTTGATTATTGCTGTATACTTATGATTTAAATAAGATGTAATGTTCTAGACAGTAGAACCCTTATGCATTAATGGAAAACCATAACTATATATTGTATTCAAGTGGTAAAGCAAGATGTTTGAGTCACTTTATGTACAGAACTATTAAGACCTCAGATGGCCAAGCCATTTGTGATTTTTGTCTTCTTTTAGTAAAAGAACCAGTATCAGTAGACATATTGGCAATAAAACAAGTTAGGCTGAACTGCTGCTATTTCTCTTCTATCCTGCATAGACACATAAATATAAAAGGTATATACACACGATTTTTGGCATGGTTTTTCTTCACTTAGCAGTATTGAGAGATTTTCTAAAAACCTAAACAAAAAATGTTGGTATAATGAAAAACAAGTTCTTAAAAAATTTATATAATCTGTTCAAATGCTTTGTATTTCAAGTTAATTTTGATCATCTCATGATGTTTTGTAGCAATCATGTGAACTTCTGTCACATTAGTTTTATGTACTATGAGGAAGAGTGAAAAATTTTTATGATGTTATCTCAAATCTGTGTAAGAATGATAATCATAATGAATTATGGGAGTGGTAATTATATTAATTATTCTTTTTTTGACTGTTGTGGACCAGAATAATTTGTTTTAGTAACCTTTAAAGTTGTTGTTTGATTTATTTAAGCTCATAGGTCATACTATCAATATATGGCAAATCCACTTTTATATCCAGCTTATTCTAATTCATCTTGCATTTACTAATTCTCTATGCCAAAAGAGTGGACTTCTAAAAATGGAAAAAAAATGGATGAATATTCAAGCAATTCCTTAAAACTTCTTGGGTCTTGGTAAAGGAAGGGGATTCAACTTCTTTTTCAGAAACCCATTTACTTTCTGTACTAAATTGTTTTAGAATTTGCCAGTCAGATATACTATTTCCTATGAAGGTTCAGTGACTCAGAATTCTTTAATCCTGGTCTTTTGGTGAAATATAGGATACTTTGGCTTTATTAATTTCTGAGATTTCATTGGACTTTATCTTTTGTAGCATTCTGATTCTAAAAAATTTTGAAATAAAAACATTCATATCTCTTTCAGTGAAATGGTGGGCCAGAATTGTAGATTGTAAGCAATTTTACACTTTGAGTGTGATAATGTTTTGTCTTAGTACATTTTTACAATGCTTATCAATTCATTAATGAAATAATAGTTTTACTAAGGCAAGGAATGATAATATATTTCCTTTAATGAACCCTCTAACTTTGTTTAATTATATAGCAAATATCACGGAGGAGTCTTTTATAATTTCAGAGTGGAGCTGTTTTTAAAATGATTATAATTATGTAAATCTTTCAGTGAAATGATCATTTTTAATTTTTGCTAAGACTTAAATTTCCTTGTTTTTTCAGTCATGGCTCTAAAATAGATCCTAGGTGGAAAACTTTTCAGATTTAAGAGTAAGTGCCACTATATTGGCCTTGCAATACACAAATATTTGTTAGTCTATTCTAAGATTTCTCACACCACGCTTTGTTTTTAAATATTTATTTATATAGTCCAAGATTTCTAACATCAAACTTTGTTTGTAAGCATAAAACTCTTTGCAACATAGATTTTTATTGAACTTTGAATTTGGAAATAAATTTTGAAGAAAAGGAAAGAAATTATCAATAATTACTTTTAACTCATTTAATGTCATAAACTTAATTGGAAATATTATCAAGATTACTTAGTTTTTATGTTAATAAAATATTTTTTCCTGGATGCTATGGGAGTTTCTTAGATGTATTTGGTATAGGGTATCGCTATACAGTTCAGACTTATAATGATCCACCTATTTTTGGCATTCTCAGTGGTGGGATTATAGATGTATGCCACCACACTCAGAACCCATGGTCTGCTCAGTGCACAAGGACAAGAAAACCCTGTTCCCTGGGCTTGCCTAAGCAGGCACTTAGTCTGCTGAGCTATTTCACTGGCCCTGTTGTAGTATTTTGAATTAGAAAATGTGTGCTGCTTATTAGAAAGCATAGTGTGTTCTATGAAATGAACCTAACCAATTGATTTGGAAGTTAGAGAAATTGTAGAAGTAGAATGATAAATGACACCCCAGATGTGACTTTGATGAGTGCACTGGCTCTCTGTCCAACTGAGAGTGAAAAACAGGACATTCAGGAAAGTGTTGAAAGCACTGGAACCCTGTTATATATGATATGATTCAAAATTGTTTTGCTTATTTATTTATTTATTCATTTATTTAAAATTTAAGAATGGTTATATTGCATATTTTCTTCATCGGATCAGTTTAGATTGATAGATATAGGTATATAAGATTGATTAAACAATTAAACATTAACACTTTCAATAAACATTACTTTTTTTTTTTTTAACAGTTGACACACTGCATATTGTCCTCATAATAGTAATACAGAGCACAGGGTGTAGGCATCACATGCCTTCCAATTGATATTGGTAAGGAAAGAAAAGAAAAAAAAATAAGAGTTCTTATATTAGGGAGATGATATTTATACATTTACACATGTAAGTCTGGTTTATTTCACTTATGAATATAGATTCAATATACATCCATTTATAGATGAAGTCTTCCAGCTTATCATTCTTTATAGCTGAGTAATATTCCATTGTATAAAAATACATTTTTTTTTCAACCATTCTTCAAATGATGGGCATTTTGGTTGTTTCCAAGAGTTGGCTATTACTATAAATATAGGTGCGCAGATATCGCTAAGGTATGGTGTTTTCAGTTCTTCTGGGAAAATTCCCGGTAGGGGGATAGTTGGATTGAATGGGATTTCCAGTTCTCCCTTTTTAAGCATCCTCCACACTACTTTCCATAATGGTTGCATCATTCTGCATTCCCACCAGCAGTGGAGAAGGGTTCCTCTTTCCCCATAGCCTCTGCAGCATTTGTTGCTGGTTGATTTCTTTATGATAGCCATTCTTTCTGGGGTGAGATGGTATCCAAGTGTTGTTTTGATTTGCTTTTCATGAATGGCTAGCGATGTGGAGCATTTCTTCATGTATTTATAGGCTTGCTTAATTTCTTTCTCTGAGAAGTGTGTGTTCATCTCAGATGCCTGTTTCTGGATTGGGTCTTTGAATTTTGGAACCCTAATGGTTTTTAATTCCTTGTAGATTCTAGATAGAAGACCTCTGTCTCGGCGGGCTGGAGATGTCTGGCGGGTGGACCGGAGTGTTCAGGCCAGCGGACTGGAGATGTCTGGTGGGCGGGCCAGGGTCTGTTTTAGCTTCTGATATGTGTGTATGTTTGTTTGTTTGTTTGTGTGTGTACATGTGTGCATATGTATGTTTATATAAATATTCAATTGAATATTTTGACTCAAAAGTTACCTGTGTTGGACTTATCTGTCTCTTTAGTATCTTTCTAGCTTCTCTTTATAGAAATCAAATTTCCATTAATATTTTAATATGCTGAGTATAGTGTTAGAATTTGTTTTGAAAATGTTTTCATTTTGTTTATTTCATATGTTAACATTTGTTGATGATGTAAACTTCAGAGTATGCTTCTTATGAAGATTCTTTTAAAACTCTTCCTATTTTGAGTAATATTATATTTGATGAATTCTAGACTTATTTTGTATATATCCTACAGATATTTCCAGAAAAATACGCCTGAACTCTTTAATTTACATTTGGCACGCTGCTAGACTTGAAGGTCATTATTCATGTGGGTCATCTCCCATTTTTAAACCTCTGCTTTTGCTTTTATCAAATTAGAATTGTGAACCAGGCTTTTACACTTCACAAGCCTGTCAGTTTTGATATGTGAGAACAATTTTGAAGATCTATAACTTCCCCCACCTGTTCCTTCTGCTCCCCCTGAAACAATCAAGAAGGAGAAAACAGATTATTGTATATAGACAGCACAATAAGGAGGTCAGTGATTTGTGGACAGTAGACCATAAAGCAGTATTCCTTGTAATCAATCAGTCCTTCTCCATAGCTCATTAAAATGAAGCACTGAGTTTAAGCCATGAGCAAAAAGAGTGGTTTTAGTTTGAATTACTCACATACCCAACACTTTTAGTTTGTTAGTAGTAAATTGCCTGTTCAGTTCAGTTTGTTCTCATATTATTCCTGGGCACAGAAAAGGGGATTTTAACTTTAAATTACTTGTAACCAACAAAAAAACCTCTCGGTACTGCTTTATTCATAGAGATAGTGATTATATGCTATGACACCAAGGTGAAGAATGACTCAGTTGAGCTTAGTTTTACTCTTCCTTAAATGTGACTGTCTTGTTGTATTTTTATTAATCACAAACCATTTGTAACTTATGACCATACAAGAGAACTCAGCATTTTCCCAAGGAGTTTTGATATGATAGTACATTTACCCACAATCCAACCCATTTTTGTTAATTAAAAAGACTTAATTAGATCGATGTACTATACCTTTTATAAATGTTTGCTTTTATAGAAATTTCATTTCCCTTTTTGAAAATGTTTAGCTTTTTCTTTTTAGTGTGTAATATTTGATAACTGATACACTGACAAAGTACTCGAATTGGTTGTGTGGGCAAATCTGTACACTCTTTCTGGGTCTACTTTTGATCTAGTGATCTGTAGTATTCTGGAGTGTCACCAGATGGTTGCGCTCATCCCTCTCATGACCTGCTGGCTTGGGTGAGGATTCTTACATCCATTCTTACTTTCTTCATCTCTGCTACTGCCATGTAGCCCCATGCCTGGCTTTCGGTGTCCTTATTTTATGCTGCATTAGGTAAGATTTTTATAGATAGGCATTTTTTGTTTTAAATTATACACCTTTAACAGGTAGGTCTAATTTGTATTTATTGTGCCTAATAATATATTTGTATTTATTTATACTATCTCTATAGGTAGTTTGTGCTGTCCCTCATTTTTTTTTCTTTTGACCTGAATTAAGTTGATAACAATTTCTATATTTCCCATTTTTATGTTTTCAAAGACACTCTTATTTCATGTTCAAAAAATCATAAACAGTGAATTTGTGTGGGTCTACATTTACAGAGTCAGTAGCTAATATCATTTTGTTCTTCAGTTTTAAATTACCTTCATTTGTTGTATTCTGTGGCTTCCTGTTTGCTCTCAAATGGTAGTTTCTTTCATAATCTTCTTTATTTTAATTGAATGATTAGTGATATCTCCTGTGTCTATATATATATATATATATATATATATATATATATATATAGGAAGTTTTTATTTCACTAGTTTCAGCTTTTAGTAACCAAGCTCTATTTTTCATTCCTAAACTAAGATCTTCTTTTGCCTATATTACATCTGAATATAGGTTGCATGTTCGCATCTGTTCATTGTGGGAATGAGGTTAGAGCCCACTTGGGCTAGGCCCAACTTGGAACATCTGTTTTGCAGCAAAGACCTAGTTTGAGATCTAAAGTGTTACTTAAAGTTTCCATTCTGAAGGAGACCATGTCATTCTCCTTCCCCTTTGTTGTCTACAGTTAGTCATTTCGCCTTGTGTCAGTAGATGGAGTAGCATGGTAGTTGTATAAGAAGAGACAGTATATAACATGAGTCAATGATAAAATCATGGTTGAAAACTAAATTCTAACTTAATTTTTTTAATTCTTTCAAATGTTACGTAGTTATGTCTTAGAAGACGTTATTCTTGTAGAGAAATAGAAATCTGTTGCCATTCTGGTTCTACTGTATTTTTCTGTTTTGTACATTTGCTATATTATTCTTTAAAATTTTACCTTTTGGGGGCAGTGTTTCGTGATCTCAGTTTGATGAGCTCTTGTGGAGTTTTTGGTACATCCCTAACTTCTTTCAGGAAAGCTTCATGTATTTAGCTTTCTTTTCACTCAGACAGTTTAAAGTTGGAGAAATTTAAGTTGGCTCATGATTTCATGGGACTCAGCTCACAACTCCCTGGCCCCAAGGCAAAGCTGTGATGGAAGGGGTATGGAACCAGCACACTGCTTAGGCCACTGCAGTCGCGAGTGGAGGCGTGGACCTCACAAGTACAAGGGGCAGCTGGCCAGATTTAGAGCCTCAGGCCACACCTCCATGGCCACTGGATACATCCAGACTTGTGGCTTCTTTATGCCCTCAGTAGCTCCCAAACCAATCGAGTTGATTGTCCACTGTATTACATATAAAATCAGAGAAGATTCAGAACCATTATTTCATCTTATATGTGTCTAACATTTTCTTTCTTCTCTTCTTTAATTCCTAATATCCAATTATTGGAACATCTCAGTCTGTCATTCATGTGACATAATTGCCCTTTCATGCTTTCTTTTAACAATCTCTTATCTCTGCTGAATATTCTGAGTGAATTTCTCTGCACTTCTCATTTTCTAATTTTCTAATTTGCTTTGTCTTGTTCATAATTTATCACATTTCATTTTTGAATAACTATATAGTATTTCATTTTCTGATATTTCTATATAAAATTTTGTGTTTAATTTCTGCCTCATTTTGCTTAACAATTTGCTATCATTTCTAAAGGATATTAGTGCATTTTCTTTCTCATTTAAGGGTATTATGTAATATAGTTAAATTTACAGGCTCTGGAAGCACATTGCCTGAGTTTAAATTCCAGCTTGCCACATAGACCTCTGTTACTTTAAACTGTTATTTAAGTTGACTATGCCTCAGTTTCCTAATCCTTAGAGTCAGAATAATGTAAATATCTGCTTCATCATGGCTAGCTTTCTGTTTAATAGGTATTTGAGACACTGGAGTTCACAGGGAATACTGGTTCTGCTTGGAAGAGGGCAAGTCTTTGTAACTAGGTCTGTGATTTTGCCAATTATGTTCTTTCTTCTTGAGGGACATAAACCAAATCTTGCTCACTCTATGCAAGGACCAAGTCAATGAGTCTCTTAGAATTGTGTATGAGATGAGGAAACATCAGGCTTTTTCCTGGCATGCAGGGTGGTTCTAGGAACTTCTTTGTTTCTTCCTGCAATGTCAGCACAACTTATATTTTCAGTCTGTGCTTGTCCTTCTTTCTTGTCATACTATTGTTTTATTTAAAAGGATTACTTGGAATTTTTCCTAGAGGCATATATTAGCCATATGCTGCTCATAATAAGCAAATTGAAGTGAATTAGCATAATGGAGTTGTAAAATTAACTATCCTGATGGTTGACCTCTCCTGATTCTTTAATAATTGCCTTACACTGTTGATGGAAAAGCTCTGAAAATTGCTTATTCTTCAAATACAGTTCTTTTGTATCTCTTTTCAAAGATTGTCTTTTTTCTCCATTATTCCAGTTCAAACCACATTAAATGTTGCAGTCACTTTCCCTGTTTTGGTAAACCTTAGCATCCTCCTTCCTGGTTACTTGTACAGACATATATGTATTTAAAATGTTTTATTTCATATTTGTTAGTATATGAATCTGTTCCTTTTTAGAACATGTACCAGAGAAAGGTGTATTATCTTAGCCATTTTGATTTTCAGTTCTCCCTCTTAATTTTATTTAAAAAAATCTTTCCATATGGCTATTTCTCCAATGTATTAATTTCTCTGTAGAAGAGATTAGGGAATAAATAGAAGTCATTAGGGATTAATTCCAGCTTTTTTGGAAGAAAATTTCCTACATTCTGTCACATTTTCATCATATTTAACCCATAAATTATGTCCTGTATCTTTCTTTTTGTAGAGTTAGAAACTTTTATTGTTTTTAACAAAGATTAACGGTATGTATAGCAGCACAAATTGGAAGATCCCCATCACAGGCCACAATGCCTGGCAGGAAAGGGGTGAGAACTGAAGCTGAGAGAATCAATTAAATTTCGGGTCTCTTCTCTATATCTGCCTCGTGGCTTTTCTCCCAAGTTAATTAACTTCTCTCTCCCTTGGCTGTCAACAATTAATTGGATCTTTTCTTCTTCTTTGGCCCTAAGGAGGCTAGTATTGGTAGTTTTAGCTGTTGATGTGATTGGGAAATGCTGGTTTATTTGCTTTAAAATTTGGTCATATTTCAGTATTGTGCCCCACACTCTATAGACCTTTAGCTGTGTAAAGTTGAATGGCCCATTATCTACTGGCATGATGTGGAGAGAGTCTGTGAGATGCTTGGACTAGGGGACATAATTCTTTAAGTTCTTGAGATATAAAATGCTTACAGTAAGCATTCTAGTTCACAAATTTAAAATTTCTGTTTTCACATGGAATTATGGATAATTAAAAGAATTTAAAGGTAGGGTAATAAATGTAAGAATTTGTAAAATTCTTCCAAAGCATCATATAATAAAAGTGGTGTGCAACCTACTTTAAATTGATTTTTTTATAGGGATGCTATTTTAGAAAATCTGCCTTAGGATTGTGGATTATTCCCATATTCTAAGCTGGTAGGCCTTTATTGCTGGCAAAGATGTTTGCTCACTTGTTTCTGGTTAAAGTAGATCGACTTTAGGCTGCTGTGTCTAATATTGCAGTGCATCAGGAGATGCACGGCAGTAGTCATCTCACCATTGTTTGTACTTAGCAAGAGAAACCTAAAAATGTATGATCATAGATTGGTGTTGCTAGAGCTGGTTCTTTTACCTTGGAAGGGAAATTCACTGTAAGAAGGAGTCTCCTAGCATCTAAAGTCAACTAAACTATGTAGTCCTGGTTTAGGCAGCTCCTTCTGTTTTTATTTTTTATTTTTTTTTATTTTTTATTTTTTATTTTTAAAGTTGTCCTAACATTAGAGTTAAGAACCTGTCCCTGAATTCAGATCCATCTTCAAGTGACATCTGTGTTTTTTTGATTGGTGCAATACATTTCTCCCTCCAAAGCCTCAATTTCCACATATCTTTTCTCTCTTTTTTAAAAAATTTCCCCATATCTTAAATGAACATAAATAATGTAAACCGGTTGTTAAATAGTTGTATGGCAGAGGACCTAAAGTGTTAAATAATTAATGCAATATAATATTCATTGCCCTAGCTTTTCCTGTGTTTGCTTTGTAAACTCTTTAGCTGGAGAATGGGCGTGCTGATTACATTCCTCTTACAATTCTTTTGCCACTTGCTCACTATTTAATTAGTTACCTTGTTTAACTCCTTGATGGTGTCATTGGCTTGGAATCCATTATTCAGTTATTTTTGGGTTCTGCAAAAGATGGATTTTGATCTCATTTTTCCCAGTGCCTGCATCAGTATGTTTTGGGTCTATTGCCTCACTGCCTTTTTAGGACTCCTAAACTAGAGTTCACCCCCTCAGTTGCCAGTTTTTAGGACCTAAGTCATTGTCTGTATTTGGCGTCAGCTCATCTTTTAAGCTGACAGCAAAGAAAGGTGGAAAATAGGCCTTAGAATTCCATACTTTCCAAGGAAGGCAGTAAGAAAATTTATTTATTATATTCTCATTTGGGGCAGATGTGTGTGATGTTCACATCAGGGCTGCCTAGGATCTGAAAAGTGTAGAGAATTAGGCTTCAAGTAGTTCAGTGTAGTGGGTTAGTAGGTAGACTTGGATATGGAATTGCCTGGGAACACTGACATTTGCGATAATATTGAATAAGCCTGATGCCAGGCGAAAGCATGATAATTTCCTAGTTCTCATCCTGAGAACTAATTCATCTCTTGCAAGGGGCTGAGGCAAATGATGCCAAACTCTCCAAGCTGATATAAGAATTCTGCAGTTCTACGTAGGAAGCACCTAAGGAAGCTTGTAGTACAGAAGAAATGCTCTCTAGGTGCTAGTGCTGTTGCTGCTTTTCTTATTTTGGTCACTGATGTTTTTATTATGATTGTTGTGATGATGTTATGGGAAAGAGACTAGTAAAGAGCTTTTTATCAGATTTATAAACATTTTACATTCTGTATAGGTAGTAGTATAAAGCAAATTGTCCTGCAGCTTGTATATATTCACTTACTGCGATGAAAATTTTGTTTTTCTGGTATACTATATCATTTTGAGAGCTTATGCTGCTGTTCTCTTAAGGAGGATCGTAAGACCTGGTCCTTTTGAAATCAGGCTGGCCATGTTACATGAGGCTCTGTCCTGCTGAAAACAAGAGTAGTTGTGCTGGGTTTGACCAGCAAAATCTGAGTGGAAGTGACATGAATTGCCTTTAAAACTGAAACTTTGAAAGCCAGTTGCAGCCTGCAGTTGCTGTGTTCTTTTTGGTCACCAGGCTCACAATATCCTAGAGAGAGGCAGCCTTCCATGCCTGGCACCCGTTGTGAAGTTTGTGGAACACGATAAAGTAATCTTACTCATATATTGGAGTTGTTTACTACAGCAACAAAACCTAATATTATGATAGAGTTCTCCTGTTTTTCATTTTGTATACTCAAGACTGTCATCATCAAGGCTGCTTAAGAGAGAAGTGTAGGCAGCACTTTGAGTGAGGAATCACTGGCCCCTGACTTACAGTTAAAATTTCAGTGTTTCAGTTGTATGGTCACATTTCAAGTAGTTAGTTGTCACATGAGCTAGTGGCCTCTGGTCAACAGCTCAAATCTATTTGTTTCTATTACAGGAATTTTTATGAGACAGTAATATAAACAGTACTATATACCTTGATACTTATGTGAGGTTATTTTTACCTCAAGGTATTTTATGTTTTATATTTCATTGGTCAGATGTTTAAGAAAGTATATTACTTCATTATCTGTCATCTAATAATTATGAATAAATACCAGAGACATTGTAAATTATGAAGTATAGTTATACTTATGAAGTTAAATTATGAAGTATACTTTTCCCCATTTTTCTGTCTTTTCAATGTTGCAAATTCTTTTTAACTGCACGCTACCAAATTAAAAAGGCTGGATTCATGGCTTTATAGTGTTGAATGGACAAGGTAGAGATAAGACTTGATAGTTTACCTCGTTTCTTTCTCAAATAAAGTCACCATGAGTGATAATCCCTCAAGGTAGTTGAGTTAAAAATAAATAGTAAGCTATTTATTAAAAATGAGTACAATGACTAGCTACCCCTAAGATGAAATTTTATTTGTTAGGTGAAATTTCAAAGGTGTCTGATATTTTCTAGTCTAAACAGAAATAATCAGTTTTATCACTAGGGAACACATAAGTCAGCTACTTTGCATGCCGCGGACTAATCTTATTAACTCTCCTAAATATTTTAATGTCCACAAATGAGTTATATACTCATTTTCCGTTGGTTAGTTTTTGAATGTTTCAGCAAATATGCTGTGGTCCTAGTGTTATCTGAAATATCACTGGTATATTTCTCACATATTCATCTGAGATCATGTTGCTCATATCTAAATATCCTGTAGTCTTACCAAATATGGAAAAAATTGTCTAAACACAGCTTCTCTCTCTGCTCATAGAAAATTTGATAGAAGCTGAATGATAGTGTTTCAGCTCAGTGTATTCGGTATAATTAAGTAGTTGATGTTTCTTGGTCCATTAAGCAATTTTATCCACCCTCTTCAGCACTACTTTGTAATCTTTTGTTGTTGATTATTCTGAGCATTTTTTAAACCTCATTAATTAAAATTGAGAAGCAACGGTGAAGATTTTGAACTATAAAATATGATCCTTCATGAGAAAAAGTTACTAGTTTTGTTTAATATGTACTGTCATTTCAAGCCCAAAGGCCTAGCACAAATCTGTTTTAAAGAAACAATAGTTTTGCAATATTCACAGTGTAGTTATTATATTACATTTAAGTAACTTTGTATCTATAGTTCTTGCCCACAGTTTAAGCTTTCAAGTGTATAAATGATTTCTTTGAAAATAGTTTATACTATTTTTATTGTATTTAGATGTAGGCTTCAGTTTAGATTCAGAAACAGTGTCATGTCTTCTAGTAAAAAATATTTTTGTTGAATGATTAGTAGAATATGTTCTTCCATTTCCTATGGTTGCCTGCAATCTCCTGTATCTTAAAAGTGTACTTAACATATGTGGATGATAGTGAAAGGACCAACAGATAGCCCCATAATGACAATAATGACACAACAAACCAATAGACTCTTCAGTTTCCAATAGATGCATTAATGGTATAGCATTGCAGGAAATGGAGCAGAAGATGAGAAAGCCATTGCTTTCTCTGGTAGGGATGCAATTTATTTAATATTACCCTCCTTTTTTATTTTGTACAAAATGATTTAGCTGCATAGTTCTGTTTCATTTGGTGACTCAGCAAATATTAGGCAATTGAACTTTCATTCAGTAGTTAGATCTTCATTGAGTGTTCCTTATTCTTTTTGTTTGTTTTTTTATTTTTTATGTATTTAGGATCTACAGGGTCTCACTACACAGACCAGACTTGTAGTGATTTTCCTATTTTTAGCCTTCCAAGCACTGGGATTACAGGTGTGCACCACCATGCCCAGTCTCAGCTTGCCCAGGGGGCAGGACCGACATGGCATGCCAGGGATCAGACCCAGTCCGTACGTCTACCTAAGCAGGTGCTTTAATCCACTGAACTATCTGGCTAGCTGGCCTTCACTATTCCTTAATGTTTAGCACTGTCCTGGCTTAACTCTGTTACACCAGGT
Source organism: Myocastor coypus (assembly GCA_004027025.1). Classification (NCBI taxonomy): domain Eukaryota; kingdom Metazoa; phylum Chordata; class Mammalia; order Rodentia; family Myocastoridae; genus Myocastor; species Myocastor coypus. The sequence goes on from PVJA010008169.1 coordinate 20,204, forward strand.
AAAGGGCCTGAAGAAAAACATGAATAAGTCAGACAATGAAAATTGTGCAAGGGACAGTAACACTAAGAAAGGTGACTCAGTTGGACTATTTCCTGTGGGAATGTTATGTTCCTGACCCATGGTTTCCTCTCAAGCTTGAAATGGATAATAGCGGCAGTGGTAGTAGTAGTAGTGGTAGTGGTATGGTAATGGTAGTAGTAGTGGTGGTAGTCATGATAATTCCTCATTGTAAGTTGTTGACTGTACTTAACATAGTGCCTAATGATAAGAATATTTAATTATTGTATTACTGAAGCATTCTTTTCAGTATGATGAATAATTTAATTCTTTCAAATTTCTACCTAGCACATGTGTATATATACCCAAGTATTATATGCACTGTATTTTTTACTTAAAATTTATTTTATTTTTGATAGAAATAAAAATGTAGTAAATTTACAAATTAAAGAGATAATGTGTAGTTTTAACACATGTATACTTTGTATTATTTTTAAGTTATGTCAGACATATCTGTCTCTGGAAAGATTTATTGTTTATGGTGAAACATTCAAAATCCTTTCTTGCAGCTCTTTGAAGTGTATGTTATGTAATGGTTATCTGTAATCATTCTAGTGTACAATAACATAGCACAATTTATGACCATCCTCTGACTATGTTAGTACCTATCAGTCAACCATTCTCTAGTTCACTGGCTTCTGTTTTCTTTCTTTCTAGGCTGCCCTTTACTCTCAATTTCTATTAAATCAGTTCTTTACATTTCACATAAGAGATCAGACATTATCTGTTTTCTGTTTCTGGTTTATTTAATTTAACATAAAGATTTTCTTTTTTGTCTGTGTTGTTGGAGATGACCTGTTTTTATGGCAGAATGATATTCCACTGTGTGTGTTTACCTTGTTTCTTTTATCCATTCATCAATAGGTCATTTCCATTTTTTAGATACTGAGAACAGTATTCTTAACATAAGGACTATATTAATTTACATTTTCACTAACAGTATGTAAGTCTATATTTATATTGGTTCAAAGGTTTCTAGATTTATCACTGCAATCATAAGATCTGGTAGAGGGTCTGGGAGATAGCTCAGTGGCTTAAGTGCCTGCCTGGCACGTGCAAAATCCTAAATTCTGAACACTGGTACCAAAAAAAAAAAAAAAAAGTGAAGTCATAAAATTTGGTAAAAATAATTCTGTCTTCATAATTGGCAAATGAGTCTCATGTAGATAGTGAGAATCAAGTTTAATAGTTAATATATAGTTATCAGTTGTGCCATTTGTGTTTCTGATTTCATTGAAATAGTAAGCAAAAAATATTTCACCTGTAATATGTTGACATGATAATCCAAGAAATATATACAAACTGAAGACTTTGTATTTCACAAAAGAAAAATACAGATGAAGTATTTGGGGGGGTTGTGAGTTTTATGACATTATTTCAGCCTTTTCATATCTCATAGATTTTGTTTTATCTTTTAGAGACTTAGAATAATGGGTAAAGAAGTACTGAGGGAAAAAGTAAACATCTGAGAGACTCATGAAGTTATAATCTTGATAATTCATGGTATTTTTACTGTGCTTAAAAGACCTGCCTGCCCATTTATATACATTTCCAGCATACTTCAAATTTGCAGTCTTTGATACACACAACTGTTAACACAAACCATTTAGGTCTGGGAACATTGTAATTAACAAGCTCTGCGTTCCAGGACAGTTTAGGGTTGTACTTTAATAGAAGGTCCTTATAATCCCTTATAAGGGATATGTGTGAGCAGAATTCATCACAATAATTGAAAAACCATAAGCACTGTTGAGTTGTCACAGAATTGTACATCTGACGTGGAGAATGTGGGCTGTCACTGTTTAGCATAGTTTTACTGGAATTTGTAAAAAAAAAAAATGCCACTAATGAGATACCTGACACCATAGTTTCCAGTGTAACAAACTGGTATGAACCTATTCTCTTGGCTACAGTATAAATGCCATGGTTATATTTCAGCTGTAAGGCTATAATGAGATCAGCAAATCTTTTTATTTTACTTGTATAATAATTTTACAATTTCGAAATGGGAAGATTCTCAACCCTATACAAAGGAGAGTTGCAGATTCCATAAAGGCTCCTTAAATGAGGAAAGCTGTGGAATGGTGAGGACGCTATGATTTTTGTTTTGTGTACTACTATGTATATAGCTTCATTCACGTAACACTGTTGTTTGGTGCACTTGTTATGGTGTCCAGTCTCATTCTCACAGGAAGTGGCTACTCACAAGAAAAACAGAAACCTTTTAGCTGGTAATAAGGAATTGTGGGCTAGGGATATAGCTCAGCAGTGCAATACTTGCATAGCAAACACAAGCCCAGAATTTGATTTCTGGTGCCAAAAAAGAAAAAAAAAAGAAGAAATTGTAGTGTGTGTTAAGGTAAATTACTTTGGTTCGCACAGGCACATTTTAAAATCTACTTTTGCTTTTTACTCCTTTTTTGGTGTAGAACATAATTTTTATTCTTGCTATTTTTTTGTTTAGCACATCTTCTGCGACTCAACCCTTGGTGCATACCTTATGATTTTGCTTTTATTTTTAAAGGACCTTGGAAAGAACACTTCTGTCATTGCTTTGTTGTCTGTCTTAATGTGGCCCTGGACTTCCCTCTAGTACTCCCAGGCCTTGTGTGCTTAGCTTTGTGGTGCTGTGGGCCAGCTGACAAAAGAAAAGGATTGCTGTCTTGTCTGCTTCCTGTGCTCTGTCATTGCTCTTTATCTTAACTGAGTCTGAGAACTGAACCCTGGTCTATTGTGGTAGCAGAGCTTTATGGCTAATATGGTTTTCTGATGATAGTCCCCTATCAAAATGCCTCTTCATTATTACATGGACTAGTTTCAGTCAATATCTGTACCTGTTTCAAATTCTTGCTTAGCCATACCTCCTCTTCTCACAAGGTACCACATTTATTGTACCTGTTACAAATTTCTAGGAAAAAGTCTTTATCATTCTTATTGTAAGTGAACATAGACATTCAGTAGCACAGGGATGTTTAAATAATTATATTCATTGCTGCTTTGAGCCTTGAATTTGTAGTATGGGTTATCCTACTTGGCATTATTGCTGTTGGAATGTACTAGTAATTAATTTAAAAATAAATATATGTGCTACCTGGGTCCAAGTAACACACTGTGAGGTTCTTAAAAGGAGGAAGCTGGCATCTCCTCTAGAAATCAGATCATTTCCCTGGGCCAAGAATTGGCTTAGATATATTTATTCTTTGGGGAGTGTGGATGAACAGCTGCCTTTTGAATGTAGCCAAGGGAAATTTGCTGACAAGCATAAATATGAATAGGCAATAAAGCTTGCAAACAACAACAAAAGAATGTTGATGCAAACCCTAAGAAGACTCAAAACCAATTTCCTCTCCCTATCATTTTCCATATCTGTTACCATAATTCCTCTGTGCCATGCCCATAAGCAATGTCAGATCAGAAATGACAAATCACCTTTTAAAAATTTCTACTAGATGAATTAAAAACCCATTAACTTTTTATATTTTTTCATGTTCTTGGAACATCTAAATTATCAATCTAAAGTACTCCGCTTTGGTGATAGCTTTAGAAACTTAAGCATAAGTAGTAACAGGAGACCGAATGTTCAGTGCAACTCTTTATTTAAAACTGGTTGACCCATAAGTCCTTGTCTTCAAAAGCAATTTTTAAAAACATCTTATTTTCCTGCATAATATCAATGCATATCAACTATTAGTCTTCTGATTGCAAAAGATTTCTTGTTCATGCTTAAAACTGACCCTGAGCCACCTTACTGAAAAGTTTCAACCCTTTGTACCCGCTTCCTTCATAAACTTTCAACATGCTTGTTTTCTAGCATTAATTGCAGTTGCAGGTATAGTCAAGCTTTAGTGGAGCTCCTTCTTTACTTCATGTTGCTAAGAAAGATCTTAGTCTCTGTGTGAAAATGGTCTTAAATATAAGGTCAAGATTTCTGCTTTTTAAGATAAATGAGATGCCAATTTCAAAAATGAAATATTTAAATACGGATTTTCAACTAGGCAACTATGATTCTTATATAAGTATGTCTTGTTCAGTTGTATTTACACAGCATTAGGGTTAGAGTGGGACAGCTCAGAATGGGCAAGACTCATGTGAATGAACTTAGGGGGACCCAGGGCCAGAAAAAAGAAATGGGATCCTGGATGTTAGGAGATGATCAGAGGGGAGGGGGGAATTTAGTACACATTATAAATACTAATTTTGTTTCTTGAACACCCAATGGAGATGTTCAGTTTGGATTTGACTTTCTTTTAATTTTAAGAATGCTCTATTCACTAATTTTTCAATAGATTTAGGCAGGATAAAGCTACGTTTATTATTCACAAGAGGTAATTTAGAACTTTCTACTTTTAATATCTGAATAATTCCACAGCTAAGAAGGAACTTTTCAAGCTGCAAGGGAATAAAAGGTGTCTCATCTTTTCAGTTCTATTTGTTTTCACTCAGCACTTGCATACGCTGTCCTGGTGGTGTGCCCTAGCTTTGAGTAAGGTTGACCAAGTGCCACCTGTAATCAGGCTGTAGGAAGAAGAGGTTAAATGCAGGAGGTTTTTAGTCTGAATGTGTTTCCTTCCATAAATCTTAAGTTTATTACAAAACATTTGAGGATCCTTTACTTTCTGCTGATTTTTTTAACTCATTGAATCTCAGTGGAGAAGTTTACTACTGAAAATTATATTTCAGCTTTGCCCAAGATACAGTTTCTCCTCAGACTTTCAAGAGGCTGCAACTTTTTCCAACTCTGTAACCAGATGCAGGCTACTTGGAGCAAAGGCACAGCAATAAGCAACACTGAAGAACAGTCAAATAGACTTGTTACCAAAGGTTTCTCTGCCAGGTCTTAATTGCATAGTACCTGAGTATTTCAAACATAAAACATGAATTTCCATTGGCTATGTGATTACAAAAGCCTGGTATGCTCCTTTTTCAGAAATTTGCCTTTATCTCTTTCCCACTTTCACATGTGTTTTCAAGCAGATTCCTCCCAAGCAATGGGGAAGATAACTCCATCATCCATCTTTCTGTCAGCTGAATAACCTGTGTGGGATGGTACTTTTTTCTTCCAAACTATCAGACATGTTATTTAAAGATTGTTCTTCAACTCAGTTAACTTCATTCAGCTGGTTCTGGAGGAACCCATTATGCTAGTTAAATGATAACATGAGTCCTTACCCCTGGAACCTTAAATGAGGAAAGCAGGCAAGCAAAGCCAGTGGGTGGAGACATTAAGAAAATTAGAAAAGAATCTATGGATTGTGTGCGAGATGGCTAGGCTGGACATAGGAAAGAGTCAGATGATAGTCAACTTTCGTGTTCAGTCAGGATTTTGAACATTGTTGTAAGTTATATAACTGAAGGATGTTACAGCAGTTCTCAACCTGTGGGTTGTGATCCCATCAGGGGTCGAACGACCAAAATACAGGGGTCACCTAAAGCCATTCTGAATCATAACTATAGCAAAATTACAGTTTTGAAGTTGCCACCAAAATTATTTTTTGATTTGGGGTCACTGCAACATGAGGAACTGTATTGCGGGGTCATCGCAGTAGAAAGGTTGAGAACCACTGACACAGTCTCCGACATTATCAGATTGTACATTTTAGTAAAACCTCTGTGCTGACATTCTGAAGCAGGTAAGTAGAGAGCTAGATAGAGATAAAGATAGAGATAAACACAGAAATACAGAAGTAATATTTAATTCTTCACTTCCATAGTATAGTCATGTGCCCCTAGCCAGTTTCTTGGGCTTATCAACTGGGTCTAGTCCAGAAACGTGAAACAACATGGTACTGAATAGAAGTCGAAACTAGAAATAGCTAAGAAACTGGACATGAACGAAGATTAAGAAGCCAATGTGAGTTGTGACATTTAGAGAAAAATCAATGATGCTGTTGTGTAAGGCAGTTAATTATTTACATCCATTGTCTTCTGAGAACAATTATTAGCTACATCTGTGAAACTAAAATTGGGACAAGTAGTTGCTATTTTATATAGTATGTTAAAGATCATGGAGATTTAGATACGTAATCTGTGAAATGGGTAATAGCAAAATAGAACACAAAGCTTATATATTATTTTTTCAAATGGGAAGAGGATCAAGAGATGATTTGTCCATCCGTCCGTCTTTCCGTTCTTCTGTCCTTCTGTCCTTTCGTCCTTCCTTCCTTCCTTCCTTCCTTCCTTCCTTCCTTCCTTCCTTCCTTCCTTCCTTCTTTCCTTCCTTCTCCTCTTCTTCCTCCTTCTTCTTCTTCTTGATTTCTTTCATCATTGGCTCAGCAAATATTTAAACTTTTCTTGTGTTCAAGGTAAGAGGGCAAATAATTAGGTCGGTGGTATTTAGGAAATGTGTAAGACAGAGAGGCAAGGTGAGACTTTGGTTGATGTTTATGTTATTCCTTCACTACTGCCTTTTGTGTCCTCCTGTAGGCTTACAGTACATACTGAGAAGGCTCATTCCTGTCCCGTGTTTATATGGAAGGCTGTCTTCTCCAGAGACACTGCCTTCTCATTCCTTCAGGAACAAAAACAGCTGCTTGCTATACTTTTCATGAGTTAGATATTTATATGCACATTTATAATGAAACACATAAATATATAAATAAATATTTATTTATTTCGAGAGCTATTACTATTTCTTACCCACCTCATTAGATTGTTCCCTAAAACAACTTAGACTAGATCCTGTCTTCCTACGATTTTGTCTCATACATACTTTTGTTCTGGCTCTTCTTATAAAACTTATTTTGAAAGATCTTCTGCACAAATCTTTGCCAATATTTCTGCCCAATAATAATTTCCACCCTTATTTGTAAACTTTCACTGCAGTTTTTCTATGTCTTTGCTGACAGTAATCATGTTGAATTAATATAATTTTAGGTTCCATCTCTCTTTAGGCAGAACTCTTCTGTTTATAAAGGTTCTTTTTCTCCTTACCTAAATGAGGAAAGGTCTGCTGGGCAAGTAAGCTTTGTTGACACTTAGCGCTGAACTCAGAATTAACCATTATTCTACCCTGCTCTTACTTCAGAAAGTTGCCGATTATGGATGTAGCCATATTTGTGTGCATTTTGAAGCAATAGCTTCGAGTAAAAGAATTCATTTTGACATAAAGTGTGAACTGTAGTATTGATGTGCATATTTTGACCTATATTCTCTAGTGTAATTGCTGGAAGAGTCCTGTAATTGTTAACATTGGGAAATGCGGAGATACAATTTTCCACACATAGTGCTACTTCAGAGGATCTGAGAATCAAGCAGTAAGTACAGTTAACATCCTATCTCTCTCTGAAGAACTGCATTATGTCAATGTCCACAGAATTCTATGAAGTAGGGTGGAACAGTCTACACCTAGTCCTTTACCACATGATTTCTCAACCTCAGCAGCATTGATTGCTTGCACTATATGCAGTAACTCTTTCTTGGAGGAAGTTAATGCTACGCTTTGTAGACTCTTTATCCAGATCCCTGGTGTCTACTGCTAGATTCCAGTAGTACATTGTCACCCAAAGCATGACAACTAGAAGTGTCGCCAGGTATTTCCAAATGTCCCTTATTGTGAACCACTGCTGTAGTAGATCTCAAGAAAGGGAATGACTGAGTTGTGATAGTGATTTCTTTATTTAAACATCAGTACAGGAGAAGAAAGAAGCAATATAAAATGTATTTTTGAAATACTGTAATTTAGAGCCAAAAAAAAAAAAAAAAAATTCCCTCAGACAGCAAAAAATAGAATTTTGAAAACCATGTTCTTCCAGAAAAAAAGAAGAAGAAAGAACAGATCACTGTGTGTAACGTATGATATTCAGCAGAAGGTAAAGTTCAAATAAGGAGGACTGAATAATGGAATTAGAAGGTCATGCACGGAAAAGAATCTGAGAGCAGCAAAATAGGAACAAAGGTACAGAATGAGAAAGATAGATTGTAAGGAAATTTCAGACGATTTTTTTTATATACACAATGGTGTATTCTTTTTGCAAGCTATGACCAAAACATTCTTAGACCTTCTGAAAATATTAGAATGTTACTTATGTGCATTCACATGTACAAGTACACTTAATATACGTGCGTTGTATGAGTGTGAATACCTGAGAATAAGACTGATGAATATTTAATTGAAAAAACATTACAGTACAAGACATTGTCCCTAATACCATTGCTTTGAGCACACTTGCCCCATTATTCTTGCTGTTTTCTAGGGTTTTTTTTTTTTTTTTTTTTTTTTTTTTTTTTTTTTTTTTTTTTTTTTTTTTTTTTTTTTTTCCATGAGTATCTTCAGTTGTGGATTCCTTAATCCTGAATAAGTTCAAAACATTGACCTTTCCTGGTAATTTGGCCTTTGGTGTGGGGCCAGAAGTGACATATGGTCGGATTTGGCAAAGGAGGCTAATGACACATTGCCATATTTCTCTAAGCCTAAGGATACACTACAATAAAGGAGACACACTGTGATCTTTCTTCCTCTTTGGTAGCACTCAGCAGCAATGCCTTTTTTTTTTTTTTTTTAATTATTCCTCATAAAACCTCTCAGAAAAGTAGAGTTCCAGAGTTGTTTCACAAAGTGGCAAGATCAATGAAATGTATATTCAAAACAGAAGATGATTAATGACAATGTCTGTTACAATAATTGTTAAAATTTTAAACATTGACCAAAAACTTTGATCTTGACTATCTAATTAAAAGTAGGTTGGTCTGGCATTCTATATCTAAGAAACTGCATTTAGAAACAGTAATTTCTCTGGGTGTGATGGTGCACACCTGTAATCCCAGCACTTGGGAAGTGGAGGCAGGAGGATTAGTACAAGCTTGAGACCAGCCTGGGCTACAAAAGTGAGCTCAAGGCCAGCCTGAACTACATAGCAAGACCCTGTCTTAAAAAAAAAAGACAAACGCACAATAATTTGAAGATTAATATATATAGTGTTATTGTTAATCTGTTATAATACCTAAAAGCCACATAAATTTCCAAAATAATGAAAATAATGACTATAGCATATATTAATTGTCCTAGATATAGTAGGTATTTAGTAATACTTATTTAAAAATAAATATTAGTAATTTTAATTAATGAATGAATTACTAATTTATAAATACTAATTAATAAGTGTTACTATTTAAATAAATAATTAAATTAATGAAATATTTACTTTAATTTACAGTGATGACATTGAGAAATACGTAAACATTTCTTCTCTCTTCCCTTTCCCTTCCTCTTATCTCTCCCTTTCCCCTTCTGCCTCTCTCCTTCCCTTCAGCTACACTGGGGATTGAATCCAGGCAGTGCTGAGTCCTTTAGTTTGAAATAAGTTCTTGCTAAATTGCGCAGGATCTAATTGCGATCCCCCTGTATCAGCCTCTTAAGTAGCTGGAATTCTAAGGGTGCTCGAGGATACCTGACTCTTTTCTTTTATAATAAAGAGATTTTTAAGAGAAGTTCTAGGCTTTTCAGTAGAAGATACAAAGAGTACCACATAGAGCAAATATCAACATTCTCCACTATTAAAATTAACAACTCACAGGGACATATCATTGACACTGAAAGTCATAGTTAACCTTCAGGTTCACTCTTGGGTTACGAGTTTTGATGAATGTGCAGTGCATGTATCCACCCTTGAAATGACCTGAACACCCACTGTGCTCTTCTATTCATCTCTCCCTTCTCACTAACCCTGGCTGTCACAGATTCTTTTACCATCTTATAATTTTGCCTTTTCTAGAATGTCATATAGTTAGACTCACGTAGAATATAGCTTTGTCAGATTAGTTTTTCCCTTGATAACATACACATGAGTTTTCTTCATGTTTGTGTGGCCTAGCAGTTCATTTCTTTTGAGCACTGAATAATATCTCACTGTCTAGATGTGCCATAGTTCATCACTCCCTGGAAGGACATCTTAGTCACTTCTAAAGTAGGCAGTTATGCATAGAATGTTATAAATATCCACATGAAAACTTTGCATAGTCATATTTTTACTTCCTTCAAATCATATAGGCAAGATACTTTTAAGTATCTGAACATCTTCAGTGTAACTGTATTCTTCCACATTCACACCAGTAATGGAAGAGAATTCCTTTTGTCCAGCATCCTTACTAGTATGTGCTCTTCTCAATATTCTCTGCTCTGTTAACTCCTTTTCATCTTAAAGGCGAGATTCAAATGCTACCTGCTGTTTGCTATTGCCTTAACTTACTAGGCAGTCGTACCTCTCTCACTCCATTAGATATCTTCATATGTTGCTAATTTCTCCTAGTAGAGCATTACCTCCCTGCCAACAGTAGTCCTCTTCTTAGACAAGGTGCAATACTTTAGTAGATATTCATAAATAAATTTAAGCATAAATATATTAGAAACAGTGGTGTGATATGTCCAGATGGAAATATTTTTTTTGAAAAAAAGACTGTTTCGAATTGTATCCAGAATACAGTTTAATTTTTAAATTTTTGTGCAGTAAGTAAAATGGTGTTATATGTCTATATAGTTAGTTTCATGGAGCTAGAATAAAAAGTATCCTATTTAACATCTTAACTCACTGGTATGGAAGGAGAGGTG